>JAJONR010013781.1:0-15962 GCA_029582245.1 Solanum etuberosum
TATATATATATATATATATATATATAAAAGAGAACCCTAGACCCGCCTATGTGGAACCACCACAAATCAGGATTTCCTTTTAATTTATTTTATTTCCAAAACTAGCCTCCCCTTTCATGAAAAATTGTGACTTTTATTTAAAGTGATGACTTTTATGAAAAATTGTGACTTTTATGAAAAATTGTAACTTTTATGAAAAGTTGTGACTTTTATGAAAAATTGCGACTTTTATGAAAAATTGCGACTTTAATAAAGAGTTATGACTTTTATGAAAAGTTATGACTTTTATGAAAGGTTGTGACCTTTCCTAAGGGTTGTAACTTTGCCAAAGAATTGTGACCTTTCTGATAAGACACAATAAGCATTTGTTCACACTACCATTTGTTGTCTATAAATAGAGGAATTTCCTCTCATTATAAAACAACAAAATTTTGAACTTCTTCTTTTTTTGGACAATTAAATATTTGTGTACTTTGCTCCTGTTGAATGACTAACTGACACCATTATTTTTGTATCAATACAAGTTTCTTCATATACTTTTTGGAAAAATTTCTTGTGGGTTGTGCTATATTTGATAGCACATAACAACAAATATGTGATAACTAATACGAAACCAATGATGAAGTTTGTTAAAAGAACCAAACAGATTGCTATCTTGCTTGCCACAGTTAGTATATTGTTTTGATTATTTTTTCTTAGGTACACACATTTTGTATACCATTGCACTCTTCCTAGAATATTAGTATAGAGACAATTAGTCCACTTCTTTTATCGCAAGTTAACCAATTTGCCATATTTCTTCGTCTCTTCTTTTTGGGCATAATAATAGATCAAGTTTTCTTCAAACTAACAAATGTCCAAAATACACTATAGCAAAAATATTTTTTATCGGCAATAAATATGCACATTAATGAACAGTGCTAGAGCCTTTACCAACATTAATTAATTGTCATTAGATTCAATGTTGTCATAGACTTTAGGGACATTTATAGAGAGTACCAATTGCCTCTGAAATACATATTTAGCGACAATTAAGTTATTAATTAACGTTAAAGATCATTTTTTCTGTAGTGATAACTCTTTCTTTTGATAAAGTTTTTTGTTTTATTGATAAAGAAGTAATAACTCTTTCTTTTGACTTCTTTCAATTAAATTTGTGAACTATAAACTTGGATACAACCCGACATACTATCTTTTTGAAAAAATATGTTAAGCAAGATGTCTTTTTCTTCTTGATTGGTAGGAAAGTAAAGTCGTCTTTATTATTATTTGTGGATATTTGTGAGTTCGAGTGCTCACAAAATTATGCAGTGAGATTTAATATGTTATGTGTCAAAAATTTTGCTTAGAATATCCAGTTGCGAACAGTTCCATTCTGATGCCACCTACTGCTTGGTTGATAATTGTATTAATTCTTTGTAACTGCATACTATAACCATAACAATAACTATGGTTCAATTCCAAATAAGTTGGGCCCGGTGATATGAAACCTAAACAATAGTAATGACTATTCTGAGACAATGAGGAAAAACATTTATGATACTAACAATTTTAGGGTCATTTTTAACATATACATGATACGACATACTATAAAAAAAAGATTGATTGAGGTTCATTAGAAATGAGCCGAAGGTCCTCCATTTGAATTTAGTTAATTATGTTCTTGTATGGACGTGAAATCTCTCTATGACTCATAATTTTTATATAACAAAAATGAAGATTAAAAAAATTCAGCACTTTAAGATTTCGGAGGAACGTTTTTCCTTAAGATAAAATGTTCTTGACAATTTAGTATATGTATCAAAAATACAAATATTACCGAATGATCATATATAAACTTAATAAAATAGTTCAATCCTGTGCGAAGCACGGGTAATTTACCTAGTATTCAATAAAGTGAATTGGTGTGATGAATAGTGTTTCATCAAATTTGGTGTAACACTATTCACACACCAAAATGGTGTAAAATTTGATATTGGGTTGGAGCTCCAAAACATCAAATTTTACACCAAATAAAGATTTGATATGAAATTTGGTGTTGGGTTGGAGATGGTTTTACAATAAAAAATCCGTTATAAATTCCGTTAGTATAATTCAATGTTCAAAAATTTGAAATAACAACACGTCAGTCAATATACACTAAACATTCAATTTTTACCCACCAAAATTGATTAATAATTAATAAGGTTAAAATCATTCTCATTTTCACGAGAATAGGAAAGGTTAGGCACTCCAAAACATAATTAAATTCAATAAAATAGTAATTTAAATTAAATTCATTGTTATTCTCGAGGTCATCTCTTAATCCGCATGGACTATGTTAGTAGTATCAAAAGGCTGCATTTTACACTCCTCATTTTGCTCCGGCCCGGTGAGTTTTTCTGCTTCTCAAATTACTTCTATTTCGGCGAATTTTTGTTCTTAATTCCAAAGAATGAGTAATTTTCTCGTGTCCAAGCTAAACTGATGCTTAATTGGAAACCTAGAGACTGTAGGGGGTAATAGTTTGGGTTAGTTGTTTAGTGGAAATTTGAGTTTTTGATTATATGGGGAAAGTTGGTATGGAGAAATTGTGTCCTTGTCAAGATAAGGACATATATCATGACCTTGGTAGTGCATTGGAGAGATGTGTTCATGTGGATGAAGATTATAAAAGTTTGTTGTTATTTATAGAGAAGGGTGGAGTTGCCTATGGTGGTGATAGGGATAACCCTAGACGTGCTTATTTTGATGTTGAAGCTGACCCGCTTTATATGAATTTCTTGGCTAACACTAAGCTAGATGGAACATCATATGTTTCTAAAGTTAATGATCAGAATGGATTGACAGTGTTCATCAAGTATGAGAAAGATAGGGAGTTGGAGATTCATGGGGTTGAAAAGGGTCAGGATAATTTCAGGGAAAAATACGAATTGGGGAGGAGTTCAAAAGCTCTAAAGACTAATGCGAGAAAGAATAGGACGGAGAATGGGATTTTAAGTAAGAAGCGAGGAAATGAGGATAGGGATTTAGACAATAGGAAGCAAAGAATTGATGTGGAGATTGTACCTGGTAAGGAGCAGAAGATGAAAGGTGGGATTTTGAGTAAGAAGCGTCGGAATGAGGATAGGGATTTAGATAACAAGAAACACCGAATTGATGTGAACATTGGACCTGGTAAGGAGCAGCAGATGAAAGATGGCATTTTGAGTAAGAGGCAAGGAAACGAGGATAGGGATTTAGATAACAGGAATCATAGAATTGATGTGATGATTGTACATGGTACGAAGCAGAAGATGAATGATGGGATTTTGAGTAAGAAGCGAGGAAACGAGGATAGGGATTTAGATAACTGGAAGCACATAATTGATGTGAACATTATACCTGGTAAGGAGCAGAAGATTCAGAATGATAGCAAATTCATGGATGCGGAAGTAAAAATTGAACCTCAAGAAGATTCTAATTGTAAGTTATTTGATTCTTGCAAAAAAAATTGTGTATGAAGATATCATTGTCTCAAATCTTCATTTGGTAATAGTTGTTTTTTAATGAAGCTCTTAAGGAGGCAATATCCCAAAGTGAGGTAGAAATCCTTGAGAATGTAGGTGCAGAGGTACGCAGGGGCAGTACCTCTAACCCCTTTGTACCTTCAGTGGAACATTGCCTGAATGTATGATTTCAATTCTTCTGCTACTTTCACTAGTTCTTTTGGTCCCTCCTTTATTTTATATTACCTCTTAGTTTTGGTTCACCATGATAATTCTTGTAACCATTGGCTGCTAATTTTGTGTATCAAGCTGGATGCGACAATCATAGATTCTAGGTACAGGAAGGAGGTTTTGAATTTATTGATGAGGCCCTACAATGAAGAGGAGTATAAGAAGCTCTGGAAAGACATTAAGATGCGATTACCATCTAGCTCTACAAATGGACGTGGGAAATCCCTTCTATCACTCCATAAAGGTAGGTTAATAGCCTATGGTTTGTTTTCTAGCATCGTGGCATCTCTTTGCATTTTGAATGCTTTTTTTGTGTTTTGAATTATTCTCAGGCCATACCTTGATTTCAAATTTATGTTGTCACGTGGCATCCTGACTTTTTTTTTACCTCACTTTCATGTAGCTCGTAGTAGAGCATGTTCTCCTTTTGTTTTCTCTACACTTTTATTGTTTTATTTCCACTAGGCGTGGAAGAGTAGAGTGTTTTTAGTCAATTAAAAAGGGAAAATTCAGATCTTTCTTCTTAAAATTTCCCATCGATCATTGTTTCCCTTTTCAATTGACTCAACATTTTGTATGAACAAGGCATGACCAATGTAACTTTTGATACAATATAATGTTTACCCACAGAGAAGTGCCAGTGGAAAAAATAGTCATGTAAGGCAAGTGACCTCATCAAAAAGAAGAAGTCATTTAAGGCAAGTGGACAAGTTGTGACTCCAAGAAAGGGAACAAAGAAAACATTTCTAGGAAGGAATAACTGCTTTTGAAGACTGAAAGCCTCACCGAGAAACAAAAGAGTTAAACTTGCCAAATATGCTGAAAGTCATCGACTCATCGATAATCAAAACAGTGTCTCATTCAAATCAATGTTGTCAAAGGCTCATTTAAGACGCACTTAAAAGGCCTAAAGCACATAAAAGCTCATTGAGGGTGATTCTCCTCACCTAGCTGTGCTTCAGTGTAGGCAACCCATTATTTGCATCGATTACTTATTACACGGTACATCCACATCTTGGGTACCAATTTAGCATTACTTAATTGACAGCCTAGAACCAAGCTACATACTTTTTGATGCAGGGTGATTTCACAGTATAGAGATAGGAGATGAATTAAATTTAGATTGGGTGTTTGGCTTGTAGGGACATTTTGGGCATTTGAATTATACTTGTTTTCAATGGCCTTTTAAGTGAATCGATTAAGTTTTCTAGTGCACTTTTGGAGTTATTGTATGTTATGGAAGAGAAGGAACCCCGTTTGCAGATTCTATTTGTTTCACTTGGCTTCTTGGTTTAAGTGATAGCAAAGCGAAAGGAAATAAGAGTTGTGCATACCTTATGAAGAATTGTAGACAAAAATGTCATTCTCTTAAAAAGAGCAATCAATGATCTATCTTAACAATCCATCATACCAGAAATCTCATGAGTCCTCTAGAAATGTAGAAAAGAGAAAAAAGTCTCCTGAAGTTGTGTACACGAACTGGTTGTCCCTTACACGAACTGAAGTTGTGTTATCTTGTTATTTGGTGGTTATATTTTCCTTGCAATCCTGCTTCGATAACATTTCTTTTACCGAGGGTCTATCAGAAACAACCTATCTACCCCACAAAGGTAGGAGTAAGATCTGTGTACATCCTTCCCTCCCTAAACTCCACTTGTGGGATTACATTGGGTACGTTGTTGTTGTTTTTGTCCTTTTTTGGAGTCAGCTATACGTGTCATAACTATTCACGCTTCTTATGGACCCAATTTTGTTCCAATATTCAATAGTTTGAGATTCGTTAACACTCGAGGTTCTCTTCATCTTTCGCTGATGTACAAATCTCTTAACAGATCAAAAAGACTCCTTGTAAACACTGGATTTGATGTAAGTACCAACATAACTAAACTTTAAACTTATTCTCCACAGGTTGGTAGGATCTTTTACATCTGCTGTGTTTTATTTTACTGCTGAATTTGTATGGATTCTAAGGGATTATAGTTTTTTAAAGATAATTTCCTTTCATATGATTTTTTGAACCTACTTCATCTAAACTCCTTTAATCCTCATGATTCCATACCTACCGACGGTTTCATTTGGAGGATGTCGGACGTATGATAAACCAGTTTAAGCGAAATGCTCTTCCCTTACCAGATGTGTGATGTTTGTACCATTTTTTTAATGTAATCATTTCTCGTCTGGTCTAATCTTTTATCACCGTATACCCATCTTAATAGATGCACTTCTGCCAGACTCATCTCGTGGAAATCTTGGACTTTAGAGGCCCAATATGTACTGTTATATAGCATCATTGGTCTTACAACTATTTAATACAATTTTGCTTCACTTTGGTAGGTATCTTTCTATCACAAAATACTCCCATATCCCTCCATTTTGATCATCCTGTTTTCATTTCTTTCATCAATGATGCTGGTGTTGCATGAACCTGATCGACCCAAAAGGCATGGCCAAGTCCAAGATGAGCACGACCATCTTAAAAATTAGGTATCCGGTGAACTTAGTAGTTTGCTTGGAATATTAAAGCGGTAAAAGTTTCACTCATGGATAGAGACATGGAAATGCGAAAGGCTTGTAGTCTTGCCCTTTCATCCTCGGGTAATTGAACTCCCTTGAGATAGGAACAATAAAGAGTAAAAGATGGCTTCACCTTAAAATCATTCTGTAATAGGTTAGTGTAAGAAGAGAACCAGAATTTTCTCACTTCTCAATTTGGCTGTCTAGGCACCAGGAGAAGTGTTCCTTTCTGTTTGGACAGTTGCATAGGAACTATGCTGAGAACTTGAAAAACAAAGAAAAATTCAAATTAGCAGGTCTTTATGCGAAATAGGGTGGTGATCATATCAATCATATAAATAGATTGTAATGCATCTGGTGGAATATGTTTGGTGCATAATCAGCGGTTGTTAGACATTATTTGAGATTTGTTACTACAATGGATTTCTGGAGGAAGAGGAGGAAATTAAGACATGGGAAAGAGCTCATTGACGTTAATATGAACTATAAAGAAAAGCGCTCAAGGGAGTTGAGAGCTCTTTTCCAACAGAGTGCAACACCTCCTTATTTTCTGTATACTTTTGGAGAGCACGTGATATTTTAGGAAGTATTGATGCAGGATGCTATTTTAAGGGAATAATGTTTTTATGTAAGACTGTTGTATGTGGCAGAGTATTGGCCAGTTAAGAACTCATGTTCAAAAGATGAGAGTGGTGGAGATGTTGAGGTGCATGTATGTAAGAATGAAGATCTCCAGGACAAGGTGGGAGTGAACTCTATGGTGGACAAGTTGAGGAAAGCAAGACTCAGATGGTTCGGGCATGTGAAGTGGAGGTACGCAGAGGCCCCAATGAGTATGTGTGAGAGGTTGGCCGTAATGGGTTTTAGGAGAAGTAGGGGTAGGCCTTTTTGGGAGAGGTGATTAGACAAGATATGACTTAGCTCCAGCTTTCCGAGTACATGACCTTAGATAGGAGGTTATGGAGGTCGCGGATTAGGTTAGAAGGTTAGTAGGTAGTTGAGCATTGTCTCATTTCTGGACGGGATAGGCTTGGTGGTAGTTTGATGTATTGTATTTGTTTCCCGTTCATACCAGTAGTAGCATCTTTCTCGTAGTTGTCTGTCATATGATTTTATTACTCCTTATTTACTGTGCTTCAATTATCAAATTAGTTGGTTATTGTTATCGGACCTATTTTTTGAATGCTATGTATTCTTTCTCGATTATTTTTTATGTCCTCTTTATGTTTTACTTTTAACTACTGTGATGTGTGTTACTTGAGCCGAGAGTCTTTCGAGAACAACCTCTCTACCTCCATGAGGTAGGGGTAAGGTATGTATACATTGTACCCTCCCCAGACCCTGCTAATGGGACTACACTGAGCTTGTTGTTGCTGTCTTCTATGTGAAAATTTATCTTACTATGTTAATAAGTTATAATCCTCACTATAAAGGTGGAAAATCTACTTGAGAAGGTAAGAAACAGGGATAGAGACACTTGTTTGTAAATCCTATTGATCGAGGAAGGCAATACAAATTTAATTAAGAGTTTATCCAGAATTAAGAGTCGTGGATGTAGCGGGATTGTACATAAGAGATGCATAATTAGGGTTTGCTTCTATGTAATTCAGGTTGGATTTTATAGAATCTTAGAATAGTTTTAAGCTTTTTTAAGCTGCTTTGTTTAGCATTTGTGTTATGCTACAGGCCTTCCTATTTAATTGGGGTATTCTTTCAAGTTTTGTGGTCTTTGAACAACAAGAATAGGGTTCCCAATTAGCTTTCAATAGTTTGTGTTGCAGAAGAGAAAAAATTACCATATGATCGCTTGTCTACTTGAATTTCTTGGGAAATATCAAACCCTCTAGTTGCGACTATCATATTGGCTATTGATGTTCTTATTTCTGCTATTTTCTGTACCACTTTGTATCCCAATCAGTGATGTGATCGCCATATCAACAACGATTTATTAATATATTTTTATTGTCAAAAATGCAGCTGTCAATCGGGCAATCAAAAGGGCCAATCATGACAAAGATAAAAAGTTGAACATCATGCGTGGATTTTTCTTTTGGTTAGAGGTGAAGGCTATTTCCCTACCATATATTGACTTCAATGAATGTTCCGTTCTTTTCTGTGAATCTCCTCTCCTCATTCATTGCATAATGAAAACCACAGTATGAAATACCCTTTTCCCACCAATCCACTTGCTTGTCTTCAGATTCCTCGAACCAATGTTTGCTATTGTCCTATCAGTCATTTGCCTCTAAATTATGAAAGTACTGCATTTTGACCTCAAAAAAACATGAAACACTACTTTGGCTTGCTCAAATGTACTTTTCTGACTCCAAATTTTCAAGGATCAGCAAGGATGACAGATCTAAATTCTACGTCCATTGTCAAAATTCTGATGTATATATGAGGTTTGAGCCAATGGAATTTCAGTAGTTACCAAGATTGACCAATGGAATGAGAACAAGGACACCAAGGGATAATTACTGCCTTTCATCTAAAATAAAAGCATGAAATCTTTTCATTCACCGTTATCTTTCTCATTATTGCTTGTTCTGCAGAAGCTAGTGGCTTATACTAAAAGTATATTTTGTTTCAATATCTCCAGCATCTAACTCGGCAAGACGCATTCCAGCCTTGGGAGGATGCAGAATGTCTCCAGACGATGCCTGGATCTTCCTAGAAGCTGTTACTTTTTCCCATTCCCCAATGTCAATGTGTGCCATAAAAACAAGCAATGGAAGAAAATCAACAACAATTATGATGCCTTAGTCCCAGATAAGTTAGGATCGGCTATATAAATACTCACTGACCATATTCCTTAGTTAAGCTCAACTCATGTCGTATCATTGTACTGTTGGTAGAAGAAACCCAAAGATTAATATTTCAATTATTGGTCGCTCACATTTTTGTTTTGCATGATCTTTTTGTGAAAAGTTTTCAAGACAGACAGACGAAGTGTGTACTCTGTCAATGGAGCTCCCTTGTCCAGATGAAATATTGGAGTTAGCATCTCTATTTCTAATCAATTTGGTACAATAGTGATTACATTAAGTTTGGTAAATATTTAAAATGACAAGTACGATAATACACGGATAAAAACTATAATTACACATTAAATCGGATATTAATGAGGTAAGCTTAAATATATGTGAACGGAATAAATTCAAATAAATGTGGAGTGGTGTAGATGTAGGAAATCTCATTTTTGCATCTGCTTATTATCCTACCATAAAAGAGTGCACGTTATCTGAATTAACATATAATTAGTGAATTTTTTTTTCCTTTTATTTATTTTAAAAAATATTAAGTATAATTTATAATATTTATTATGTTTAATTTCGAATTTCAATAATATCGCAAATTATTTTTTGCGATAATGTTTTTGGTCTAATCTGATTTAGTTAGAAATTTTGATTAAAAAATATAATTAATTTTGGTACGTTATTGTATTAATATAATTTAATAAATTATTGTAAATTTGCAAATAAATCTACAACAAAAAACTTATCTGACACACTACTATTTCCACGCTATGAACGTAAAAAACATTAATGCTAATTGTTGGTCTCATAACACGTCTTTTCATATTCTCCTAGCTCATCCAAAATCAAATCCAATCCGATTCAACCTATTTAAGTTTGGATTAGTTATTAACCGTTCATTAGTTAAGCTCAACCAAACCCATTAAAAATTAGTTATAATAAAGAAAAAATATATTTTTTTATTAGGTACTAAAAACTTATAAAATAACAAATAAAGCTATTAAAAATTAGTAAAAATTAAACGGGTCGGATTATGACAGATTACTAATCCGTTATCTAACCCGTTATGACCTAATCCATTTTGGCCCAAATAAATTTGGATTAGATAGGATCTTGACCCATTTATTATCTTTTAACTCATTTTAATGGACCCAAATTTAACATAACCAGCCCAATTGCCATACCATACTGCTGGTAGCATAATTTTAACCAAGGAGCTTGATTGCGTTGGACATGGCAGCACCGGCAGAGATGGCGACGGGCGAAGGAGGCAATGCACCAACGAAGAAAACCGTAAGAATATATGTTGGTGATTTAGGCGAAAGTGTGACGGCTGAGGATTTGAAGAAGACATTGTCAACACCACAACTCGAAAAAGTGGAATCTATGAACCAAAGGCCGCAGCTTTGCTTACTTGGATTTACTTCCTTCTTCCGACAAATCCCTACCCAAACTTTTCAGCACGTATAATGGATGCATGTGGAAAGGTGGGAGGCTTAGAATAGAGAAGGCAAAGGAACACTTTTTTCTTCGTTTGAAATGTGAGTGAGAAGAAGATGCTACACAAAACCAGTGTATCTTAAAGGAACTGGTAAGCATAAATACAGTTTTCAGCGAGTGTAAGTTCCTTCTTTACCTCTGGTACTACTAATACAGACAAGCAAAAATCACTTTGTAATTATGACTATAAGGATGGTGGAATGGATGAGAAAGAGCTGAACATTATGAATTCAGTGTTGAACAGAACTTTTGAGAGGGAGAACACTACTCTGAGAAAACCCCTAGATATTTTAAATTATCTAAGGAAGTTCAAAGCTCAAATGGCAGAGTTGATCATGACAAGAATCTAGTCAACCAAGAAATGGGAGATGATGATAACCTCATCCTCAATGTGGTGGCTGGTGCAAATGATAGAACGACTATGGTAAAAGATACAATTAGGAGGCAATGACAGCTATTCAGGCTAATGAAGATTTTGTTGACCAAGAAATGGATGACAACCTTATTATCAATGTAGTGGCCAGTGCAAAGGATAGAAACACTATGTTCAAAGATCCAACCCTGGAAGCAATCACAGCTATTCAGAATTCGCTATCCAAGGAATCACGACTTGCTACAGATATACAAAAGCAAGGAAGGACGATGCCCTCAAACAGAAAGCGTAAACCACCTTCAGAGGTTAAAGATGGTGAAGCACATACTTTGCTGTCTAAAGCTGTAGCAAAGCAGAGTTTGGAAGTCAAACGAGATAGCCAGGTATTAAATAGTAGTGCCAAATAAATCTCCATGGAAAGATCTGGTTAGTGCTAGTAGTGGTGTTACATTCAGTGTATTGGATATTTTGCCGAGTGCTAGTCCTGGTAAAGAGATGCAGTCTGGATCTGATGGTGTTAGTGAGTTCTCCTCTGACGAAAAAGATGAAGTAACAAACGATGAGAAAGTATCAGATCACCTTGAAGAGCTGGATAAAGTTGAATCTGAAGATGAAGTATCAAACGATGAGGAAGTATCAGATCAGCATGAAGAGTTGGATAAAGTTGAATATGAAGATGAAGTATCAAATGATGAGAAAGTATCAGATCAGCATGAAGAGCTGGATAAAGTTGAATATGAAGAGAAAGTACCAGATCAGCATGAGGAGCTGGATAAAATTGCCACTGACAATTTAGATGGACCTGTAGATATTTATGTCAGAGGTGCTGCATGGCGACAATTGGTTCGTGATGCCACCAGAAGTTCTTTCAGCATTCCGCAAATTTTGCCTGGTCTAAGTCTTCCAAAACCAGAGTTGCCAGTGATGGGAGAGACCGGAACAGCACAAAAATCTAACAGCACGGATAAAAGTGATTCCCAAGATGTTTCTGTAGAGGAGCAGAATAATGTTCATTTCAGTAAAGAGCTTCCAGTGTTGGACGACTATCAGCAGAAAGAAACAATGAAGAATGAAGGCAGTGCTCCAACTCCCGAAAGGAACACGTATCTGCATTAAAACAAGTACTCGTAGGAGATACTAACTACAACAAAACTTGTTCTTTCATGCGGAGTGCTGCTTCAATGAAGGAGTGGACGAAAACGAAAGCAGCACTAAGTGGGTCACTCAAGAAGAAGACTAACGAGAAAAAGTAGTGGATACTTCAGAATTGCTTCATGTAAGATATGACAGCTCCAAGTTACATGGACAATGCAATTCCCTTTTCATTTAGGTGCATAATTCTTATTTCAGAATCAGTTGTGCCATTCTTGAATCTGTAGTTTTCCATTTGAAGTTTATACATGGACATCCTTCTGTTGAAAAAAAACATAATTAAATTCAATTAAACTATCTAGGCTGCATTTTACACTCTTCTTCGATTTTGCTCCGGTCCGCTGAGTTTGTCTGCTTCTCAGATTACTTCAATTTCGGCGATTTTTTGTTCTTGATTTTAAAGAGTTTGGGTTAGTTGTTTAGTGGAAATTTTCTCGTGTCCAAGCTAAAACTAATGCTTAATAGGAAACCTAGAGACTGTAGGGAGTAATAGTTTGGGTTAGTTGTTTAGTGGAAATTTGAGTTTTTGATTGTATGGGGAAAGTTGGTATGGAGGAATTGTGTCCTTGTCAAGATAAGGACAAGTATCATGAGTTGGTAGTGCATTGGAAAGATGTGTTCATGTGGATGAAGATTATAAAATCTTGTTGTTATTTATAGAGAAGGGTGGAGTTGCCTATGGTGGTGATAGGGATAACCCTAGACGTCAGGATAATGTTAGGGAAAAATATGAATTGGGGAGGAGTTCAAAAGCTCTAAAGACTAATGCGAGAAAGAATAGGATGGAAGATGGGATTTTAAGTAAGAAGCGAGGAAATGAGGATAGGGATTTAGACAATAGGAAGCAAAGAATTGATGTGGAGATTGTACCTATTAAGGAGCAGAAGATGAAAAATGGGATTTCGAGTAAGAAGCGACGAAATGAGGATAGGGATTTAGATAACAGGAAGCACCAAATTGATGTGAACATTGTACCTGGTAAGGAGAAGCAAATGAAAGATGGCATTTTGAGTAAGAGGTGAGGAAACGAGGATGGGAACTTAGATAACAGGAATCATAGAAATTAGAATTGATGTGATGATTGTACATGGTAAGAGGCAGAAGATGAATGATGGGATTTTGAGTAAGAAGCGAGGAAACGAGGGTAGGGATTTATACAACTGGAAGCACATAATTGATGTGAACATATACCTGGTAAGGAGCAGAAGATTCAGAACGATAGCAAATTCATGGATGCGGAAGTAAAAATTGAACCTAAAGAAGATTCTGATTGTAAGTTATTTGATTCGTGCAAAAAAAATTGTGTATGAAGATATCATTGTTTCAAATCTTCATTTGGTAATAATTATTGTTTTGTTTATGAAGCTCTTAAGGAAGCAATATTCCAAAGTGAAGTAGAAATCCTTGAGAATATAGGTGCAGAGGTAGGCAGGGGCAGTAGCTCTAACCCCTTTGTACCTTTAGTGGAACATTGCCTGAATGTATGCTATCAATTCTTCTGCTACTTTCACTGGTTCTTTTGGTCCCTCTTTTATTTTATGTTACCTCTTAGTTTTGGTTCACCATGATAATTCTTGTAACCATTGGCTGCTAATTTTGTGTATCAAGCTGGATGCAACAATCATAGATTCTAGGTACAGGAAGGAGGTTTTGAATTTATTAATGAAGCCCTTAAATGGAGAGGAGTATAAGAAGCTCTGGAAAGACATTAGGATGCGATTACCATCTAGCTCAACAAATGAACGTGGGAAATTCCTTCTATCACTCCATAAAGGTAGGTTAATAGCCTGCGGTTTGTTTTCCAGCATTGTGGCATCTTTCTGCATTCTGAATGTTTCTCTTATGTCTTGAATTTTTCTCCGGCCATACCTTGATTTCAAATTTATGTTATCACTTTTAAGATAGTATCCAATTCTGTAGGATTCCTCCTATCTCATTTAGACAACTTAAAAATAGTTTCTTGCCTTGTTCTTTCGCCAAAAAAATGAACGGAACTTGCTAGTAAAATCTTTACCATCTGATTGATAAAAAGTTTTGACTTTTTTCAATCTCACTTTCATGTAGCTCGTAGTTGTTCTCCTCCTGTTTTCTCTACACTTTTATTGTTTTATTTCCACTAGGCGTGGAAGAGTAGAGTGTTTTTAGTCTATTAAAAAGGGAAACATTCAGATCTTTCTTTTTAGAAGTTCCCATCGATCATTGTTGTACCTTTTCAATTGACTCAACATTTTGTATTAAAAAGGCACTTCTGCCAGACTCATCTACTGGAAATCTTGGACTTTAGAGGTCCAATATGTACTCTTATATAGCATCATTGGTCTTACAACTATTTAATAAAATTTGCTTCACTTTGGTAAGTATCTTTCTATCACATAACACTCCCATATTCCTCCATTTTGATCATCCTATTTTCATTTCATTCATCAATGGTGTTGGTGTTGCATGAACCTGATCGACCCAAAAGGCACGACCAGCATAAAAATTAGGTATCCTGTGAACTTAGTAGTTTGCTTGGATTATGAAAGCTGTAAAAGTTCCACTCATGGATAGATACATGGAAATGCGAAAGGCTTGTAGTCTTGCTTTTTCATCCTCGGGGAATTGAACTCCCTTAGGAAAAATAAAGAGTGAAAGATGGCGTCTTTCACCTTAAAATCATTCTATAATAGGTTGGTGTAAGAAGAGAACTGGAATTTTCTCACTCAATTGGCTATCTAGGCACCAGGAGTAGTGTGCCTTTCTGTTTGGACAGTTGCATAGGAACTATGTTGAGAACTTGAAAAACAAAGAAAAATACAAATTAGCAGGTCTTTATGCAAAACAGGGTGGTGATCATATCAATCATATACATAGATTGTAATGCATCTGGTGGAATATGTTTGGCCAATAATCAGTGATTGTTAGAAATTATTTGAGATTTTTTACTACAATGGATTTCTGGAGGAAGAGGAGGAAATTAAGACATGGGAAATGGCTCATTTGACGCTAATGTGAACTATAAAAAACAAAAAGGTGCTTAAGGGAGTTGAAAACTCTTTTCAACAGAGTGCAACCCCTCCTTATTTTCTATATACTTTTGGAGAGTACGTGATATTTTAGGAAGTATTGATGCAAGATGTTATTTTAAGGGAATAATGTTTCTATGTAAGACTATGTTGTATGAGGCGGAGTGTTGGCCAGTTAAGAACTCATCCTCAAAATATGAGAGTTGTGAAAATAAGGCTATTAAGGTGCATGTGTGTACATACTAGGAGAGATAAAATTAAGAATGAAGATCTCCAATACAAGGTGGGAGTGAACTCTATTCCTGGTGGACAAGATGAGGGAAGCAAGACTCATATGGTTCGGGCATGTGAAGTGGAGGTATGCAGAGTGTAACATCTCGCAAATTGAAATAACTAGGAAGAAGTTAAAAATTGGAAATAGCCATTTTTGAAAAGATTATAAAAATCTGGAAATTTTGTTAAGTATGTTAAGTTGAGTTTTGGCCAACTTCAAACGACCATAACTCCTAGTTCATGATGAGTTAGGTGTGTTTCCAGATATCGTAGGAAAGATCTTGGAATAATCTTTCCAACGCCGTCAAGTTTGCGCGATTCCGAGTTTGTATGAGTGAGATATTCCCATTGAAAGTTGGGCTGTTCAAATAAGGAAAGTCCAATCCGGATTTTGAAAGGGTATTTTATTTTTTTCCGTACCCTATTATTTTAATTCGTTTTTAGGAGTTTAATAGGGGTCAAATCGGATTTTAGTCAGTTTAGAAAAGTTGAAGTTTACGCTAGGGATTAGAGAGAGGAGAAAAGAGGAGAAAGAAGAAGAGAAGGCAAGATTCGTCAAGATCGTTCAAGTTTGATTGTGGATTTCGCCAAGGATTCAATCCTACGAGGTATGTGAGATCACATAGCGTTGGGTTAGTTCACCCACGCGCCAAACATGATTCAATTCAGCCAAGTTATATTGATTTGAAAG
>JAJONR010013782.1:0-15528 GCA_029582245.1 Solanum etuberosum
ATGCAGAAGAAGGGAAAAATTCAATGCAGAAAAATGAGAGAAAGCCTCTCTATTTATAGCCAACAAAGGGTAAAGGTCACAACTCTTTGGAAAAAAAATAATCTTTCAGAAAGGTCACAACCCTTTGGAAAAAGGCACAACTTTCAAACGGTCACAACCCTTTAGAAAAGACATAACCTTTCATAAAGGTCACAACCCTTCATTTCCTGTTCACACCTTTAATATCCAACAATCCATACCAGGCTAGATGTATGTTGTTGTGTTTGACATAACAACCTATGTTCTCGTCTGACTTGTTCGATAAGTTCAACTGCTGCAACGTAGAAAATAACATCCTCAATGTCGCTATCAGACTCACTAGCACTACTTGATATGCTCATATCAATTTGATTTGCTATGTTGTTCAAATAGATATAATTATAAGTTGTAATAAATACAAAATGGTAGAAGTAATAAATTAGGTGTTGGATTAAATGAAGAGAACAAATTTATTACTCAACAATCGATTGGTGTGAGTTAAAGTGACTATATGGTTGTGAGAATAATAAATTTTATATCGGTGAGAATAATAAATTTTTAAAAGTAATGATGTGATTATAAATTTTATTTACATATGAAATAAATGGTTAGTAGATATAAATGTGGGGTTGTTTTAACAAAATATAAACTTGTGGATCAATTTTTGAATTAAAAATATCTCAAATCATGATATGGAATTCTCATATCATGGTTTTTGGAAAATATGGAATCACATCTCATGATATGGAATCATGAGATGGAATCAGCGTAAAATCGCATGTCCAAACACTGATTCCATCTCACGATTCCATATCGTGATAGGATATCGCATGGCCAAACGCCTACTAAGTGTTTTTCTTAATTTGAGACATGAAATCGGACGGTGTTTCTCTTGCAAAATAAATATAAAAGTTAGCAGAGAGTAAGCAATAGGTAAAAACATCCACATTTATCTTGTCCAAACTGTTTACCCTAAATCAACAACTTAGAGTAGCAACTGCATTTGTTAATGTCGTTCAAGGACAATCAAATTATAATACTTATGATCAAACAATAGAGTTTTTCATGCTAAATTAATTATTAAATGTGATGTTCAAGAGCTTGACAACATTAGTTACAAAGCTTAAGAGCTTCAGTTAACCATGTTACAAAGGTTAAGAGCATTGTTTTAGTTAACTCACCAATGAGATGTTCCCACTTGTAGTTTCCAAGCTAACATCATAAGTCCGGTTCTTCAAGAGATGGAAACAATTTTTACCTGGCAAGTTCATGTGTTGAGATCGATATAGCCTTTACTGAATTACGCTTGATCAGTCTTCAATCTGCAAGTGTCACCTTCTAATAAATCCAGCTGCAAAATTTGGTTTCGACCTATACAAATTTATGATATATTGTTCGTTTATTCTTTGAATGAATTGTCGTCAGTAAAATAATTTGATAGAAGAGGTTCATAGACCAAAATTTTACTTTTTATATTGACTTTTTGATTAAATGAGGCATGCAAATTAAGGATGCACGCACCCAACTTTGCGATGACATATGTGTGTTCCTGTTTCATCTCGAATGAAAGGGTTCGAAGTCGAGGTCAAACTATTCATTTTTTTAAGTTTCAATTTGAATATTTATTTCATTTAGAAAAATAGATAATCGAAGTTGCATAAAACTGTCAATTTTTACAATTAAGAGTATTTAAATAACATATGAAATGATTATTGTTAGAAAAAATATATATTAATTCCTTAACAATAGTATCATATAAAGTAAAATAAGCAAGAAATTCTTTTTCAGGTGAGATGCCCGAGGAATGGAGGTGGAGTACAATAGTTTGTTATATAAGAACAAGGATGATATTAAAAAAATTTATTGCATGGATATTAAGTTGTTAAGCCACATTATGAAAATTTTGGAGAGAGTAGTGGAGATGAGGGTGAGGAGGGGTGTGTCTATTTTTGAGAATCAGTTTGGATTCATGTCAAGGTAATCAATGATAGAAGTTACCCATCTTGTGAGGAGACTCATGGAGAAATATCAAAAAAGGAAGAGGGACTTACATATGATGTTCATTGACTTTGAGAAGGACTATGACAAAGTCCTGAGGGAAGTTTTATGGCATAGCCCAGAGGAAAGAGGTATATCGCTTGCATATATTAGGGAGATAAAAGACATGTACTAAGGATTTAAACACTACTAGAAAACTGTAAATTACCTGCGAATTTTATTTGGGGATTATTTCTGCAGAAATTTTCTACGAATTTTCATGCGGAAATATGAAATTCCTAAATTATAGACTTTTTTACCTACAAAAAATAGTTTTCCAGAAAAATTGGTGGGTAAATTTGGCGCCATTTTCGCAAAATTATTACCTGGGAAATTATTTGCGGCAAATAATTTGTAAGTATCATTTTCATAGGTAAATTCGCAAGTAATGAAAAAAAATAATTTTTTTTTAATCTTATAGCAAGAAAATTCCTAGATAAATTTGTTTGCAAATAATTACTATGAAATTTATCTAGAAATATTTTTTTATGTGGTATTACCTGGGGATTCATGTTCTATGAATTTTGTTGGGGATTTACTTAGGAATTTTCTTACTTGAAGAATTACTTGGGGATTTTATTGTTGTGAATTTGATTTGAGATTTTTTGAGGGATTTACTTGAAAATATGCAAACTTGAATATTTTTTTTATATAATTTAATTAGATTTTTTTAATTGAAATCTAAGGATTTTTTAAAATTAGGAGTCCTCGGGGAATATTTTCTTAAAAATATATTTACCAAAATTAAAAAATATAATAATATAAAAAAGGACAAATGATCACTAGAATGAAATTTATTGTTAAATAATTACTCTATTTTTAGGTTTAATAAATTATTATGCAATAATATCAATTTAATAAGGTGTTGGAACATTATCATAAATTTTAGGATGAATATTTTTAACTTATATATAATGAATATTTAATCTCACTAAAAATCAATGTTATCATTTTATTTTTTTATTTGAAAGAAACAAAGAATTAAAATTATATGGCTAGTTATTTATCCAATAAAAAAATAATTATCATAAATATTTATCAATCTAATATGGTGTTAAAACATTACCACAAATTTTAGGATGAATATTTTTATATAATTAATATTTTATCTCACTAAAAATCAATGATACCATTTTTTATTTTATTTTTTTATTTGAAAAATATAAAGAATTAAAATTATATGGCTAGTTGTTTATCCAACAGAAAAGTAACTGTCATAAATATTTGTCAAACTAATACGATGTTGGAACATTACCATAAATTTAAGGATAAATATTTTTAACTTATATATAATTAATATTTCATCTCACTTAAAACCAATGATACCGTTTTTTATTTTGTTTTTTTATTTGAAAGATAGAAAGAATTAAAATTATATGGCTAGTAATTTATCCAACAAAAAAATAACTATCATAAAAGTTTAATTACCTCTTGTTGATAGAATTATATGAAAAAAATAAAAAATTTACTAGTATATCCAATTGGTATATTATATTTGTACTAGCATTAAAAAAATATAATTTCTCTATAGTATGTTATTAAATGATATTTATTTCCAAATATAAAATTAAGTATATTAAAACATAATTATTAATAGATACATTAAAATTAGAATACCAAATTACCTAATAAGATATACTATCAATTATTGATTTATAACCTCCTTGCACATTAAATTTATAAGTATATTTATATTTTCAATTATTTATTTATAAGAACTTTGTATGCATAATATAAATTTTGTCTACATTTAATATGCTTCGTTATAGATATTATTTTATAGAAAGTGTAAGCATAAAATTTTCATGATATGTTGGGTGATAGTGATTTATTTTAATATATAAATAGTCGTCATGCTTTATTTTTGAAGAGTTAAATCACATAAACTTTACTCTATATTTGAAGATATATTTTGTTCTCATATTAATATGAGATGACTTTATAGTACTTTTTGTGTAATGAATATCCAAAATGTATTTTTAATACACAATTAATTAAATTAAATTTAGCTTTAAAAATAAATCAAATTGAAGAAAAACTGTCATGCCCCGAACCTACACCCTGGGCGGGACTGGCACTCGAGAACCATTGTTGGCCCCAAATGAACCCTTGGCCTGGCTTAAGTCTTAGCAGAAGACTTAAAGCATTAATACAAGGATTCAATGCATCTTTACTCAACTGTTTAGACGATAACTTAGAACGTTTTAAAGGTAAACATTCAACTTAGCCAAAATGGCAACTCAAGTCTTAACATAAGCAAATAACAATGTAAAGACAAAAGGACTAACTAACTGTCTATGAAGCCTCTAAAACTATGAGGCATGTCGGGACAAGACCCCGATCATCCTAACAATTGAAAACTATTAAAGCAATGTAAATAGGGATCCTCCGGAAAGCAAGAAGGCTCACCACAAAACTCTGAATGCTCAACTGGATCAACGAAGCGCTGGATGCTGATCCTGGTTACCTGTATCTGCATCATAACAACGATGCAGGACAAATGACATCAGTACATTAAATGTATGAGCATGCGAGGGGAATTCTAAAACAAGAGATAAGCTTCAAAGGAACTGAAAGAACATACCTGGGCTCAACTCAACTCAACTAACTCATTTCAATATAAAGCAATAATATAAATGCAATATAAAGAAAAACTTTTAAAACATAGATAACAACTCTGTGTATTTAGAAATACAAAAGTAACTTTGTATGTATGCAAAGATACAATATGAACTTTGTGTGTATATAAAAATACAATTAACTCTATGTATATAAGAATATAAAAATACTTCTGTGGGAGTTTCTCTAACCGACAACCATCACTTAAGAGCTATGTGATGATACAATGTTTTGCCTCACACTGCTAGGGCCGTCCTATACCTTGCCAGGGGTATAGAACCTAACTACTAAGTGGATCCACCATTCTATGCTAAAAAGCACTAAGGAATCATCTAAAAAGTATGACTATTTTCTACCCATGATGACGACATGGTTTATGGGGGCTGTGAGTTGTCTGAACTCTCCCCCATATCGGGGATCAATACTACTACCAAAATATACTAGCTCATATGTTTAAAAACATAACTTCTTTCTGTGGTTTGAGATAATTGCTCAAAAACTAGCCCAAAGGCTCTCTAGAAAATCAAAGTTTCCTCTCTTGCTTAGTTTGTGAAAGCATTTACTCTTTACTGAAAACTAGCTCAAAGGCTTTATTGGAAATCGGTGTTTCCTTTCTCGTTTAAATGTGAAAAATATTTACTCTTTGGGAATACGTAGTCCCCATATACTCTTTTGAAGAAATGAACTTCAACTCTTTAAGAAACGATCTATTGATGCATAACAGGTATGGAGCCAGTCCATACCTAGAATGACATCAAAATCTACCATGTCTAACTCAACTAAGTCAGCCATGGTGCTCTTGTGATTGATGAAAATGGTACAATCACGATATACTCTCTCTGTTAGAATAGACTCACCAGCAGGTGTAGAAACACTAAAGGTTTCAAGAAGTTGCTCAAGAAGAACATCAAAATTCATAGCAATATAAGGAGTTACAAAAGATAAACTCGCTCCTGGATCTAACAAAGAATAAACATCAAAGTTAAAGACTTGGATCATACCAGTGACAACATCTGGCGAATCCTCTTACTCTTGGCGACTAGTGATAGCATAAAGATGGTTTGATCCTCCGCCTGCCCTTGAAGTAGCTCCTCTAGGTGAAGCTCTGTATGGTGGAGCAACTGAAGAAAATTGGGCTCTATTGCCCCCATTTCCTGTTCCTTGTCTGTTCTTAGAGCATTCCCTCATAAAGTGACCATTCTTACCACACTTAAAGCAACCATTGGAGCCATCACGACACACCGCTGAGTGGCTTCTACCACACTTAGCACATGCAAGAGTCCCATTACCTCCTTGTGCAACACTACCTTGAGAATGTGCAGGTCTAGCTCTGAAATTCTGGGAATTCTGACTATTGTACTCACATTTGTTCCTTTGTGCAGGTGCACTAGAAGATGATGGAGCAGGTCTGTTCTGCTTAGGTTGGAAAGAATACCGGTTCGCATTACTCTTTTGCTGCCCGGACTCATTCCCGGATGTCTTAGCCCTCTTATTCTTAAACTCTTCCCTATCCCTTATCTTGTCCTCATCAACCTGTTGCACATGGATCATCAGCCTTTCTATGTCCATATCCCCTATCAGCATATCTGCCTTGCCTTCCTAACTTGAAATACGAGATAACCTAGAAATGAATAAACTCATCCTGCTTCTCATGTCAGCAACCATCTCCGGAGCATAACGGGAAAGTTGTGTGAACTTCAGACTGTACTCATGAACAATCAAAGATTCCTGCTTAAGGGTAAGGAATTCTCATACATTTGCTTCTCTTAGCTCACGGGGAAAGAAGCGCCCCATGAAAGCACTCTCAAACACAACCCAACTCACAATTGGTGCATCATCAGCCCTATTCTTCTTCCATTGGTCAAACCATATCCTAGCAACACTCTTCAGTTGATATGCAGCTAGTTCCACTCGTTCAACATCGGCAACATGCATAATCTCAAAAACATTCTGAAGCTCTTCAAAAAAGCTTTCTGGATCCTCAGTGACACTTGAACCAGTGAAGCTTGGAGGATTCATTCTTAGGAACTCACGGACCCTAGAAGTATCAGCCACTTCCTGTCGATTTTCTCTCAGTCCAACTTGATTGGTCACAGCTTGACTTAACATCCGGATAGCTTCACGGAACTCAGCATTGGTGACCTCTCCTTGGGGTTGCACTTCCGGTGCATTAGGTACCCCTTGATCCTGTGGTTCAACATATCTCCTGCGGGATGACCTCTGACAGCTCTTCGTGGAGGCATGATCTGAACGACACACGCAAGAACGAATTAGAAGAAACTTTTATAGAGATACACTCTATCGCACGAAATGAATATGAAAGAAGTGAGATAGTTCCTAAGTGTTGTAGCCTCCTAATTATAGATGTGGCACACTTCACACTGATAATTAAGACTCTACAAACACGGCTTAATAGACTCCCTAGGAATCTTGAACTCTGTGCTCTGATACCAAGTTTGTCACGCTCCGAGCCTACACCCTGGGTAGGACTGGCACTCGAGAACCATTGCTAGCCCCAAGAGAACCCTTGGCCTGACTTAACTCTTAGCGGAAGACTTAAAGCATTAATACAAGGATTCAATGCATCTTTACTCAACTGTTTAGACGATAACTTAGGCCATTTTAAAGGTAAACATTCAACTTAGCCAAAATGACAACTTAAGTCTTAACATAAGCAAATAACAATGTAAAGACAAAAGGACTAACTAACTGTCTATGAAGCCTCTAAAACTATGAGGGATGTCGGGACAAGACCCCGATCATACTATTAAAGCAATGTAAATAGGGATCCTCCGGAAAGCAAAGAGGCTCACCACAAGACTCTGAATGCTCAATTGGATCAACGAAGCGCTGGATGCTGATCCTGGTTACCTGTATCTGTATCATAACAACGATGTAGGCTAAATGTCATTAGTACATTGAATGTACGAGCATTCGAGGGGAATTCAAAAACAAGACATAAGCTTGAAAGGAACTGAAAGAACATACATGGGCTCAACTCAACTCAACTAACTCATTTCAATATAAAGCAATAATATAAATGTAATATAAAGGAAAACTTTTAAAACATGGATAACAACTCTGTGTATTTAGAAATATAAAAGTAACTATGTATGTATGCAAAAATACAATATGAACTCTATGTGTATATAAAAAAAATACAATTAACTCTGTGTATATAAGAATACAAAAATACTTCTGTGGGAGTTTCTCTAACCGACAACCATCACTTAAAAGCTATGTGATGATACATTGTTTTGCCTCACGCTGCTAGGGCTTTCCTATACCTTGCCAGGGGTATATAACCTAACTAATAAGTGGATTCACTAGTCTATGCTAAAAAGTACTAAGGAATCATCTAAAAAGTATGACCTTTTTCTACCCATGATGGCTACATGGTTTATGGGGGCTGTGAGTTGTCTGAACTCTCCCCCATATCGGTATTCAATACTACTCCCAAAATATATTAGCTCATATGTTTAAAAACATAACTTCTTTCTGTGGTTTGAGATAATTGCTCAAAAACTAGCCCAAAGGCTCTCTAGGAAATCAATGTTTCCTCTCTTGCTTACTTTGTGAAAGCATTTACTCTTTACTGAAAACTAGTTCAAAGGCTCTGTTGGAAATCGGTTTTTCCTTTCTTTTTTAAATGTGAAAAACATTTACTCTTTGGGAATACATAGTCCCATATACTCTTTTGAAGAAATGAACTTCAACTCTTTACTGAAAAACTAGCTCAAAGGCTCTATTGGAAATCAATGTTTCCTTTCTTGTTTAAATGTGAAAATATTTTACTCTTTGGGAATAAATAGTCCCCAGATTCTCTTTTGAAGAAATGAACTTCAACTCTTTACTCTTTACTCAACTCAAATCTCAAGTCTTGAAACAAGTTTAAAGCATTTGTAAAATACTTTTGAAAAACTCTAAGAACTTCTCTTGACTTGACTCTTAACTTTCCTTGAATTGAATTATGGATTCACGATTCATGATCTCATCTTTAAGGATGATTTCATGATGTTTAGACGTACCTTAGAGTGTAGAAATCAACTAGAAAACATAAGTACATTGCAAGGGAACTCAAACGGAAAGAAATGGGAAAGGGTGGAAGGCCTGGCAACTCTGACATTCTGAGTGGCGCGGGGCGCCAGAGCCTAAACTGCAGGGTCTGGGTTGGGGTGCACTGGCTGGTGTGGCGCCCCAGAGCCCAAACTACAGACCCCAAAGTGGGGCGCTCTGGCTGGTGCGGCGCCCCAAACCCCTGCCCAGAAATCTGACGAATTCTCTTGGTCATTTTTTATCTCTAAACCCTCTAGATTCGATTGGTTCCTTCCCCAAACACTTAGATTTGAATACATAACCAAAATATGTAAGAATCTACTCAAAACGACATCTAATTTCATGAATTTAAATCAAGAACTCCTCAGCAACTTCAACAATCAAGAACCCGATAGAAACTTCAACAAAATCCATCAAGAACTCAATTTCTATAATTTCAAGAATATAATTTCGCTAAATTAAATCATTATTGGCGCGTGGGTGAACGAATCCAACGCTATGTGATCTCACATACCTCGTAGGGATTAACCCTTGGCGATATCCACAAGCCTAGCTTCAAGAAGTTGACGATTCCTTGCTTCTTCTCCTCCTCTTTTCTCTTCTCTCAAAATCCTAACTTATTTTGATGAAGAGTAAACTGAACCAAATAATTTTAGACCCCAACTTAATTACCAAAAATGAATTTAATTAATTGGGTAGTGAAAAGACAAAAGTAACCTTCTAAAATCCAGTTTTGACTTTCCTTATCTAGACAGCCCAACTTCAAATGGGCATATCTCCCTCATACGAACTCTAAAATTGGAAAACTTGGTGGCGTTGGAAAGATAATTCAAAGATATTTCCTACGGTATTTTGTAGCACACCTAACTCATCCTGAGCTAGGAGTTATGGTCATTTGAAGTTGACCCAAAACTCATACTTAGCTTAACTTTGTCAAACTTTCCAAATTTGATTATTTCCAAAAAAAAGTTTCCTTCTAATTCTAGTTCTTTCTAGTTCTTTCGAATAGCGGGGTGTTACAAAAACATCAAAATTTAGTGTAATGCTAGTGGTACCTTTTACCACATCGGTGGAAGACACATGATCTTTAGCATTTATAATGCTATTAGTTAGAGCATTGGTAGAATAGAGTAATTACATATAGGTTGGACATTGGGTAGTGAGCTAGGACTAAGTTAGTGAAATTAAGTAGAGTGGACTAGGATTAAGTTAGTGCAATTAAGTAGGTGTCTATGTGTATGGAGGTGTCCTATGTGTATGGGGTTCAAGAATAAAATAATTAAATAGGAGATACTAATTAATATTGTCTAGAAAAATTCTTTTTTGTTAATTTCTACAAAAAAAATTGATATATTTTTTGCAAGAAAATTCCTAAGTAATTTTCCTGTGAAATATAAATCCCTAGGTAAATTACTTGGGGATTTTAAAATTCGCAGGAAATAATTATCTACGAAGGTTTTACCATCGGATTTTTTTGGTAGGAAAATCCACAGGAAACTTAGTTTCTTGCGAATTACCGTATGCAATCCCTAGGAAAATCTCCATGTAATCCACATTTTTCTTGTAGTGAAACGTGTGTAAGAACAGTGGGAGAAGACTTGTAGCACTTACATGTGTAGATGAGGTTACACTAGGAATCAACTCTTATTCATTTCTATTTGTCTTGGTGATAGATGAATTAACGCGAGACATTCAAGATGAGATGTCGTGGTGTATGTTATTTGCAAATGACATAGTACTAATTGATGAGATGTACAATGGATTTGATACTAAGTTAGAGGTGAAGAGAAAAACTTTTTGATACTAAAGGGTTCAGGCTGAGCAAGGCTAAGATAGAGTATGTGGAGTGCAAGCTCAATGATGCAATATGTGAGGTAGACATGAAAGTGAGGTATGAAACTAAATATCCCCAAGAAAGACAGATTGAAGTATATTAGGTCTATAATCCAGGAGAGTGGGGACTCCAACGATGATATCACACATCATATTGATGTGGTGTGGATGAAGTGGAGGCTTGCCTATGGAGTATTATGTGATAAAAAGACACCACTGAAACTCAAAGGTAAGTTCTATAGAGTGATGGTTAGACTAACACTGTTGTATGTGACAGAGTATTGGCCAATCAAAAACTTTCATGTTTAGAAGATGCATGTTGTGGAGATGAGAATGCTAAGATGGATGTGTGGTCATACTAAGAGCGATATTATAAATGAGGATATCTAGAATATAAGGTGAGAGTGGCCTCTATAGTGGACAAGATGAGGGAAGCGAGACTGATATAGTTTGGACATCTAAAGATGAGATGCGTAGACGCACTAGTGAGGAGGTATGAAAGGTTAATTATAGAGAGTACGAGGAGAGGCAGTGGTAGGCCGAAGAAGTATTGGGGAGAGGTGATAAGACAGGATATGACGCAACTTTAGATTACCGAGGACATGACCTTAGATAGGAGGGTGTGGAGAACACGTATTAGGGTAGAATGTTAGTAGGTAGTGTAGTGTTGTCTTGCTTAGGGTGGTTGGTATTCTCCATGGTACTAGTTATATTACTTCCTATATAGAAATGGGACTTGATGTACGATGCAATGGATTATTGTACAAAAAGTAGTGTAGATTGTACTACAAGTTATGGCCTATTTTATTGGTGAATAAACACGTGGATTTCAATTCTCTTTAATTAAAACACGTGTAAGCGTAACCATTTGTCTTACTTATAAAATAGTTTCTATCATTCACTCTTCCCTTTTGCTACTTCTCCCTTACTCTGCTATTCCTTTTCATGTCTTCCTTCTTTTCTCACACGCTTTCTCTTTGTAACAGACGTCGCTTTGAAAATGTTATTTGCTCGACAAAAGAGAGTTGATTGGTTTGTATATATCTCAGTGGTTGTCGCGAAATCTAGATTCAAAGGTGAATTTTGAGTTAGCAAATCCAAATCTGTTTGTGAGGGTGAATTTGTGAGCCAACTAGACGATCTCGGATCGAGTAAAGGCATGCAAGTACATTTCTTCTTATTTAATTTGATATTTTATCTTTCCTTCATAAGTTATTCCCACAAGCGCAAAATTGTTCAGCCAAGGTGTTTGATTATTTGCCTCAGAAAACTGAATAATCTGTTTGTTATTTTATTTTTTTGTAAGTGCTTTGCAACATACTCATCTAATAAGAGATAGTAATGTGTTTGTTTGTTTAAGAAAGAGCGTAGGAGAAAATTGTGGCTTTGGATATATTAACTGATAAGGCTCATTTGTCCTGGAAAGTTGAAATTTTGTTTTTGTCAATTTTAAGGATGGCAAGTCCTATGAAGAAGGGGACACATAATAATGAAATTATATCGGTGGAGCTTCATGCACCTCCTTCCTGGAAAAGAATTGGTACTCAAGAATTTTCTTTCTAAATTTTACTTGTAGCCATCATGTTTTTCCTTTACACTACTAGCTTTGTTATTTTAGTTGGACACAATCGATTTGCTGAAGAAATTCTTGTAGTTTTTTGGCTCTTTGCTTGCCTTAATTAATGTTCTATAGTAGCTTGAACTTTTGTAGTTGTTGGTCAACTTAATTCTTGACTTTTGGTTCCCAACATTCAGTTAATAGGAAGCATACTCCAGTTTATGGTTGATAAAAGTAGATTTTTTTTATTGTTTCTTATTAGCAGATTATCGGCCTTCGTTTTTTGCATGCTTAATTGCGACATACAATTTTATTAGGTTTCATTATTATTTAAGCTTTCATCTTTACTCTTAGTTTTCTACTGTTCAAAATTTGCTTCGCAATATTAAACTCCATAATAAATAAAATTGCATTATTAGAGTACTTGTAAAGATCCCTTTCTCCTAGCACATGTATATGTCCCTTATTGATTGGTGTTGGTTGTCTTGTTGATGATAGTGTAAAACTCCTTGTATGTTGTTGTGTTTGGACTAGCAAAGGCTAACTACTAAGCTGAGCTTTATAGCCTGGGCCTTGGTGTCATTAGCATGTGAAATTCAGCTTCTACTCGCTTTTAAGATATTTTTGCTTAATTGATTTAATAAGAAAATTTGCTTCCGTCGTTACTCTTATCTAGCAAATATACTCTTCTTCAAGTGTCTTAGAAATTCTAATGACTTGAGTCCATCCTTCTTAAATTTTCGACTTATGGGTAATTGAGCAAATGAGAAGACTTAATCTTATCTCCTTAAACATGATGTACACATATATATACACGTGTTTGTTGATAAAATATAGCTATTATATTTTGTTAATGATTCCTTTTAGTTTGTGGAGGCTGCAAAATTGTTACAATATCATTCAAGGAAGTTAAGGAATGTGAAAGAAACTTGCAGGTTCCCACGAAGTTGGAGCTGAGATGAAATTCACATATATTGCTACCTGTCAGAACCGTTGGATCAAAAGAGAAACGTACAACTGATATTTTGTATATAATTAACAAGATTTGGGATGTTCTGAAGGAACAAAAGAAAACTGCACAAAGTTCGATTCTTTTTTGCACAAATGAACTTGAATGACCTGTTGAAATCTGCCTCCTCTTTAATACATGCATCAATTCCTCTCTGCGTGTTGCATGTTGAAGAAGTTGAAGAGCTAGAAGGTGACAAATATTTTTAAGGTTCACTATATCAAGGTGTGCCAAAGCAACAAACAATTTTGATTGCTTTATCATTTCTCTTCTTCTTAAGTATTGTCTTTAATTGATTTTGAGTTGGCAGAAGGGGGCAAAGTACGCAGCGCATCAGATAATAGTTCTAGAGTGGCAAGTTATAAAATTGCTCTTTATGGTATATCAAAACTACAATAGCTAGGATTGCAAGATGCGACAATACAGTCAAGAGTCTTATTGTCTTGCAATCAACAGTGGATATTTAGTTAATTTATGAGTATAAAATGCAGAAAGGAATACTGTAATCCATTGTGGAGATTGTGTGTAATTTCTATACTTCCTTTACTGCATAAACATACTGTACAAGCAAAGATGATATACCAACATTTTGTAAATAGAGCTGAGAAATGATTGAGCCATGAAAATTTTATAAGGATATGGAAGAACCTACCTTGATAAATTAACAAGGTAGCTTTGATATGTACATGTCAAAATATGCAATTTTAGAAGACACTCATGTAGGACAGATTCATATATATGAGTTCTGCTGGCAAAAATTGTGTAGTTTTAGCTTTTTTGTCTTGAAGGTCTCAATCAATGACTATGCAAAGCATCCACAACTTGAAAATACAATTTGTTGGGCCCGACACGGGCCATACCCATCTAGTTATTGTAAATATGTTTTTTTTAAAAAAATTTATCATTATTTGTTATTGTTTATAATAATCTATCCTAGTATGTTGTTTACTGTGTTTTGATTATCACATTATTTTATTATTGTTTTCAGCTCCTTTCGGATATATAGACTTTGCATTGTTACTTTGTTATTTTCTATATATATTCTCTTCACCATCAACCTGGATTTGTAGCACTTGATTTAAGGATCTTGCGGAAACAACTTTTCTACTTTCACGAGGTTGTCACAACCCGAGCCTACACCCTAGACGTGGCCGGCACTCGAAAACTATTGATGGCCTCCAAGCGAACCCTCATCCTGGCTGACTACAAGCGGAAGACTAACTCAAGTATACAAAGCTTAAAACTGAATAAAATTCATTGAACTCAATTACAAAGCTTTAACTCAAATGATAAACTCTGAATAAAATAGTATATTCAACTCGCCAAAAATAGGCAACTCAAGTTTTTAAAACATTTAACTAAATAAATGAAACATACTTCTCAAACTCTACTATCTATCTATGAAGTCTCTAAATGACAAAGATGGAAGTCGGGACAAGACCCACGACATCCTGACAAAACTAAAAAGTAAATGAAATCCTCTGGAAGCAAGGAGACTCACCATAGCTAACTGGAACTGCAAGTGGTATTGACGAAGCGTCTGTTGATGATCCTAAATACTTGTATCTGCATCATGAAACGATGCAGGCCAAATGGCTCAGTACATGCAATGTACGAGCATGTAAGGGGAATTCTAAAGCATAACCATAAGCTTGAACTTGATAAAAAAGAAACATACTTACCTCTTCTCAACTCACTCAACTAAACTCAACTCAAGAATAAGATATTCAACTCAAAGATTAGATACTCAACTCAAAGGTTAGATACTCAACTCAAAGATATGATACTCAACTCAATGGTTAGATACTCAACTCAAAGATATGATACTCAACTCAAAGGTACTCAATTCTGGATACTCAACTCAAGATAAAGCAATAATAAAAGATGCAATATATGGAAAGATTTTAAAACAGTAGACAACAACTCAATGTATTGAAGAATACAATAACAACTCAATTTGTAAATAAAAATACAATATAACTCTGTGGGAGATTCTCTAACCGACAACCATCACTATGAGCTATGTGATGATACAGCGTCTCGCCCACGCTGCCAGAACTGTCCTATACTTTGTCGGGGTACATAACCTACTACTAAGTGGATCCACTAGTCTATGCTAAAAAAAAGCATTAAGGAATCATCTAAAAAGTATGACCCTTTCTACCCACGTTGGCTACATGGTTTATGGCGACTGTGAGTTGTATGAACTCTCCCACATATCGGTGCTCAATACTACTCCCAAAATATACAAGTTCATATGTTTAAAAACATAACTCTTTCTGTGTTTTGAGATTATTACTCAAAAATCTTTCTCTTAAAAGAGATGGTACTCAAACTGCTCAAAACTCTTTTGGAAATCTCAGTTTCCTCTCATCTTAAATGTAAAAACATTTACTCT
>JAJONR010013783.1:0-12621 GCA_029582245.1 Solanum etuberosum
ATATATATATATATATATATATATATATATATATATATATATATATACTGATTTAGTATCAGTTAAGTGAAGGGTATGAGTTGTAATTATTTATAAGAGAATGAGAATTTCTTAAATTACTTTGAGTTTGGATATAAACATATAATTATTTTGAGTTTTATGACGAATATGGGCTGTAATTATTTATAAGAGAATGAGAATTTCTTAAATTACTTTGAGTTTGGATATAAACATATAATTATTTTGAGTTTTATGACTCATTTATGTAGTTTTTTCTAAATTATATTCTTACCTTTTGGTGTTGCTATTACATTGAAGGCCCATCACCATTAATGTAAAAATCAACAATGCAGAGATTGAAATTCATTAAAAAAAATATCAAGTTAATATATATATATATATCATTAACCGCAGGATCCAAGGGTATGGCGGTAGTCTGCCAAGCCATCCAGACTTGTGGTCATTTAATATCCTTATTCAAGAAAAAGAACAAAAATATGCAAGATCATGTTATAGTTTTATAGCTGTATGGTAAAATTTTACACGAGCAAAGAGCCTGTCAAAATGACAATACATACTTCTCGTTGAACTCAGATCTAGCGGTTCTAACTGTTTTGCGGTCTTTGGCGCCCTTAACTCCACGGGCTGTAGCGGCCAAAACACAGCTTGCTAGGTGAGTTTAACAAGAGTAGTATTACATCGACTGTACCACCATCTCGGAACCAAGCTCTAAAGCTATATCATGATCCTTTATATTTGAGTAAAGTCTAGAACGAAGCTTATGGAGTTCATGTAAGATATCCTAATCAGTTAACATAGGTATGGAATCCTTAGCTGGACATAGTCTCGGCCAGGGAGAGAGAGAAAGAGAAATAACAAAAGTAAATACTGAAATAAATACCTTAGACTGAGAAGTTGCAAACGATGGCTCGTTTATTTTCTTCTAAATATTTTCTTTACAAAAGGAGAGAAATTTATTATAGAGAGAAGAAGCTCAATTTTTTATTTTTTTTTGCTTTCTTCTTCTAAAACCTATCTATTTATAATTCTTTTAATACATTTGCTAGTAATTCGTAAGTACTTGTCACTACCAACCCACTAGTCCGTCTGTGCATCTACTTTACCACCTAGATAGGAGAACGCTCAACCTTCAAACCGGTTATAACATGTGTAAAAATAAACAAATCATAAGTTAGCACCCTAAATGGTTATGAAATTACCATAAATTGATTTAAACCTCCAAAGTTATTTTACAAGATAACATACTATCACTCCAAGGAACTAGTCTAAACATGTAGAAGAGCTTCTAAGAGTACACATTTATAAAATAAATAAGGCACATCTCCCATCATAAGGAAAGAAGAGTAGAAGCTATCAGAGATCATCATCGTCTTCACCTATGAAACATCACTGAATTCCTGCAACCAGATCATACCAAGTGACATAACAAGAGTAGTATTATTACAAACAACACACATTGGTATGCATCATTGGTCGATCCGAACCTACCACATAATATAAAATAGATATTGAAAAGAAAACATGCAACATGAAAGTTACACCACCCCAAATCTCTATCCACATATTTGTACCATTCCAAGTATAATACCCCTAAACTAGTACACGTTGAACCCAACCTCCTACCTCATTCCGCTGCCAATTCTACCACTAAATATTCGACCCTCTTGTCATTCTAAGCTTCTCAAGCCTATCATTATTCACTCTAAGGCTTTCCAAGCCACCTCTTATACCAGACTAAGGTTTCTTAAGCCTACATTTGATGCCTCCCTAAGACTTTCCAACCCTACCTTTGACGTCACCTTAATATCAAATCATAGCATAACCTTTTTATCACATAGAGAGTCTCGAATACAAGACCATCACTAACTCTGTTAACCAACCTACTACCTTCCCTCAAGTTCTCATGACAATACCCTGACCTCTTCGAACTAGTACCAGAAAATGACGCATTAGACAAACTCGGCCATCTTGACTCAAATTTCTCTTATCAGATATATTCTAAACACTAAATAACTATAGCTAGTCTCAATACTTAAACTATGCACCAAACCTCATTCATCAGTCTGACCTAGTAACCATAACTTAGCAAAATAAATAACATACAATTATAGTCACAAGTATAACATTCCCCGGACTTCCAGTCCTCACCCTAAGTTGATATGCACAATAATCATGAACAACATCAGCACAACAAGTCATACCTGATTCATCACACCATTTAAGTAACCCAGACCACAACATATCCCTAAAACATCATCTATAGTGTTTAACATGCAATCTTGATCTACACAAGAACAATCCCAGCATCTAAACACAAATATCAGCCACTCATAGACCTACATGCAGCAATCACATTATGAAGAAGTAAATCCGGCTCATTCATAAAACCAACAAGTAAATTTGATTCTCTCATGAAGCCTACACCCAAATTGTAAGTGTACTGACACAATATCCGAGCCAACAGAGTTAGTATTTATACATGTGTGATATCTAAGCTAATCATTAGTATTCATACCAAGCGTGGATTCGAGTCAACCATTAGTATTCATGTATTGATGTGGTACATGAGTCAACCAATAATCGCAAACAATCATGCACAATAACAAACACAATGAACAATAACACTTGAAACCACAAGTTACATAAAATAGGTTTATTGCATGAGATTATCAACATGATGTCATGTCATATGCTTTCTTTTTTGTTTTAACTAATATGCGTTGCACTAATGATACTATAAATCAGTAGACATGTATAAACCAGAACATACAACCATCACTTACATATCAATAGCCCAATACTGGACCCCATATAAGTACACATTCATTCTCCGGGAAATACCTCCTTAGTCCTATAAATTGCTACTCTTTCTGTTCATTTAGTTTTCCTTGATTACCACAAGTCCCAGAAATGACTATAACCCAGCAATTTCATAACACTTAACCTTACAACTACCACCAAACCACCTCAACAAGCAAATTCAAGGTTAACAATCAAGAACTAGAGAACCACTCCTAGTCATTATATTTTACCCCGCCTTAATAGTTGTAATGTTAAGAAATAACCGGTTTTCAAAAATCGATTCAACTTTAAGAGAAAAATTAATTTTGTAAAGGAGGCGCCACTTAATTTTTTAAGAGAAATTAAGAAAACTTAATTCTTAAGACTTTAACGGAATTAAGCCTAAAAATTTAGAAAAAGGGGTACGAGGTTCTTATTTACACTTCAAGAAGGTTTTTTTGGCACTTGAAATGTTCGCTAACACGCGGTTATCCTACAACTTGAAAATTATTTGACTAACTCTTTGAAAAAAATACTTAAACAAAGATATTTAAAAGAAATTATTTAAAAAACAATAAACTTAAAACACTTGAAATAAATAAAGAGTAATTAAGACTTCATAAAATATAATTAAGCAAAGAAAAACACTTGAATTATTCTAAAAGATAATAACTTTGAATCAATTTTTTAAACAATTAAAGAATTTGAACCAAAATATTTGAATAAATAAAGACGATTTATAAAAATCTTTTAAACAAATGAACCCATACAAAAAAAAATTAGTTCTTTCTTTAGGAAATTTAATTAAGTTAAAATAGAGTTAAAGTTAGTCAAAAACAAATTACAATCAAATAATCACAATAATGGAATAAATAATGAACTTGAGCCACCTTGGCCCAAATTCTCTGTTGTCCAAATTACTGGACTTAAAGCCCAACTTTGCTGCTGAAGATCCATGAGTTTTTGGCCTATTCCTTATGCATAGCAGTTGTATAACAACTATATAATGTTGTATATCACCACCTGAAACATGTATATTTAATGTATACTGAATATATACAGTCTATTTTTAAATTTCCAAACACTTATAATTTAGTTCTGACCCTGTATTATAGCTTCCAATCTCATATTAACTTCTTTTCTTTGATGAGGCAGGCACGAGGATAAGCAAACTTGAGCATCCATGGCTCGATTCAAGATGTAGAGAAGGAAAGATGGAGTCCAGTGGACTCATTCATGGTTCATATGCATTGAAACAAAAATAAGCAAGTAAATAGGAGTCTCTTACATGATAAACAATTGAAATAATAACTCGGCTAGTAAAACACTTGAGTAAGACAATTTATTAGTTCATTACGAATGGGATAACATGTCACTTTCCAAAGGCAAACAGTAACTTAGAAATCAGACAATTAATATCTTTAGGATACACAATTAGTTAAACAAATAATAGTCTTAATTAGATGACTTTTAACAAACAAAAGGAGCCAAACTTATAAATAAATCAAAATTTAAACAAGTATAACAAAACCATTCCTTACTGGCACAATGTCTTGAACAATAAAGCTAATCAAACAAAGGCTACCTCAAATATATCACTGATCGATTTAGATAAACAGACTCCATAAAAAAGGAAATAAAATTTAACTACACTAAAACACCTTTAAAAGAGTAACCAAGCTAAAGTATTGACCTAAAGTTATACGCATGAAACCTCCTATCAATCTACAAAATATTATGCAATTGGAAAAAAAAATCTAAATTATTCAAATAAGAAGACCTAGCCTACTTGGGCGCCAAACAACAGTTACAGAAGTCAGATCACAAACTTTGACTCCTTTGTGAAGCTTTTAGATTGTTTTTTAATCTAAAATAATAATACAAGTACAGAACACATCACAATAGACTTAAATATTTTTAGGTTATATCATAATCCCACCCTAAGCAAACCTCATGATTTTTCCACCCAAACTAAGGTTTTTTCATCTTAATTCACTTAAAACTACCAACTTTATGGTTATAATAGTGAATTGCGGTAAATAAATCAAGAACAAACATTCTTAAGATTTAGCTCAAGGTCTTAACTCCTAAAATCCTCATAAACTCATATTTTCTCCGCCTTAGAATGAATTCAAACCATCCCCTAAGATTACAATTATATTTTCTTAAGACCTAGAAATCAAACTACAAAAGTAGAGGACCGAATTGCTCACCTTTATGAAGATTCTTGATGAAAAATTATTTAAAGTTGTTCTAGATCGCCATTTTTCTTCTCCAAAACATTTTAGATTGATAATAGGTGATTTTGGGGCTTTTTCCTACAATTACAGTTGCTTACTCTTTTATAGCGGCCCAATCGGACCCCTAGTCCCGCTAACAATGAAACAGGTCATTACAAACAACAAAAATAAAAAAACAAGTGTGGTCATTGAACCACTCACCTTGTTTGATGAGCGAATGAAAAGCCTATTCAAAAAGAAAAATATGGATTGAAAAAAAATAATCAAAAGAATAGCCATAGATTGGGTGATGGTGCCCGACAAATTTTCCGGTAAGCTAAATATATGATGTTACTATTACTATTGAAATTTTATTCTATAACTTTCTCTTTTTTTAGGTTAGTAGGTAAAAACGTGTATACTTTAAACAAGTAAGAGTTTTTTAGCTATAACATTGATAAAGAAAATCTTCAAAAGAAAACATGCGAAGGTATTTGGTTTGGGAGTGATCTGAGTCCTAGGCTTTGCAATTTTAAGTGTAAAGACAATATTTCATTGAAATAAACGAATGACGAAAATAAGTATGCGGAAGAAAAGAGACAATGGATCTACTATGACCATAAAGAAGATCTTAAACAATATAAAGAGTAAATTGAGTATGTTGTGAAAGTGAATTAACTAGACATCCATTTCCTACTGATGCAAATTTACGAATCTCAAGAATATCAAGCTTTTCTTTCAAACTCAAGTTGATAAGGTTGAATCCAACCTTGAATTAAGAACATTTTATAAGTTATTATGACAAGTTAAGAAATACTTGTGCACAAACTTTGTTGAAGACGGAATCTAAGTATATTTATGATTCACCATATGCTTGACAATAGAATTTTTTTCCTATTTTTTAAAAAATTGTATGAGTTGATGGAATTCTACCGTTACATTTTTCGTCCTGATTTCGTTATTGGCTTGAGGAATTTGATCAATTTTCTCACGTAATATAATGTGAACATGCACCATGTTATTGAACATATAAAACAATACTCCAAATATGAAGAAAAGTCTTTGTATGAGGATTTATGTGACATTATGAAATTTATCAACAATTATGTGAAACACTATAAGCATAACAAAAAAGATCGTGATGGACAATTGCCTGAGAAAACAAGGTTAGAAGACTTTGAGGAAGTCTTCTACTTATTTTCGTACATAACTGGATATGCTCATGAATATATTTTTCTAACTCTGAATAAGCTAAAAATTAGGCTCCATGACCCTTCAACCCTCGAAAGAATGAGTTTACACAAGATCATGAGGAGAAAATTTGATAGATTTTCTTGCTAAATGTTACTGTGATTTGAAAGATAAATGAGATAAATTTCTTTTTCATATTTGTTACTCCATTTTGGTTTGTACAAAAAAAGTTCATTAATTATAGTCTTCATGTGTTTTTTACTTGATTTTTTTGTAAGAAACAAAATCATTTTTATTATATAGTCATAGTGTGTATCATTGTTCCAAGTAATTGAATCTTTGCTCACATGACATTTATTAAATGCTTTTAGTGTTGTTTTTTTCTTTATACAAGCTCAAGCTGACATGACATGTAGATTACGCACTGTGAGTTAATTTGGTTGTTACACCTCTTCTCTAATTTTGACCTTGAGATTCCTAACAATGTTTCTATTTATTGCAACAACCAAGCTACCATTGATATTGCCAAAAATTCTATTTTTTCATGGCCGAATAAACCTAGATCTAGGACCTATGTGAAGAATATCGGATCGTGAATCACTAGCAATTGAATCTGCCCTAAACTTTTCTATTGCTCCGATCGAGAAAAGATCAGATCATGTAACAACATCACATGTTGATGGTTTCACGAAATTTGTATCTCCCTTGATTCTTTTTTGGTGGAATGACCTGGGAGGCCCCCTGTACTTGGCTCCGTTTGTCAATTGAACCCTTCTACTCATCACTTTGCCAAATGAACCCTTAAACTCGATGAAACTCTATTTTCTAAACCCCTCTGACCATGACCGAGCTTATGTGGCATTAAAATGACTGAGTTGGACAAATGTGTGACAACACACATTTTAAAGCAAGTGAATGCAATATTTTTATTTAAAAATTAACAAAATTATAAGACAAAATAATAATAATAATAATAAAAAAAAAAATTTAAAAAAAAATTTAAAAAAAAAAAATTTTAAAAAAAATAATAATCTCAAAACCTTTCTTCTTCAGCCCACCTCACCTCACCCCACCCCCACCCCTTCTCTCTTCTTCTTCAGCCCCACCCCATCCTTTTTCTCTTCTTCTTCAGCCCCAACCCCACCCTTTTTCTCTTCTTCTTCAGCCCCAAAACCCCACCCCCGCCCCTACCCATTTTCTATTCTTCTTCTTTGACGTACACCCCATCACCATAATTATCAAATAGAAAATAAAAAAAAGCTTTTGCAAGAAACATATCATTCACCATTTTCATAAATTTAAGATCTATTGCTTGAATTTACTCATAAATATATTTTTACCAACTTGAAGTTTTCTTGTTTTTTTTTATCAAATCAAAATAAAGAAAACATAAAGCATGTGCAAGAGCTAATTACAATTTATCATATTTTATGATTGAGAAAACTTTTGAGTGTGAACTGTGAAGAAAGATGAAAATGATGGTTTTTATTTTTATTTTTGGGGTGAGGCGTAGAGGGGTGGGTGGGAATGAAGAAGATGAAGTAGGAAGGGGGAAAGAGAGAGAGAAAATTGCACCTTTTATTTTTTAATATTATTTATTTTTAAAATTTAATTTCTGATGTGTCATTGGAAAAATAATAATAATAATGACGTGTTATTAAAAAATGACGTGGTATTTCATGTATAAAATGAGTGTATTGCACGTAGAGCTGTCAAAAAGGGTCGATCAAGCCCCACCCGGCCCAAGTCTCGCGGGCCAAGAAATTTGAAGGGCTAGGGCGGGTCGGCCCTTCATTTGGTAGAGCCTGAAAATGCTCAACTCAATCCAACCCTAGAAGGGTCGAGGGTTGGGGCGGGCTAGCCCTTCTTTTTTTCTTTTCAAACTTATAATGCTATAACATCAAGAAAATGAGAAGATTTTCAAATCAAATATGGCAAACAATGGTGTTGTTTCAATAACACTAACAAAGAATCTAGTGTAATTAGCATGTATCTCGCATACCATATACGCGAGCGAGATAAGAGAGTGACAAAGCAAGATGGGAGGGAGGCGAGGGCACGAGATTTGTCTATGTATCCTAGATACATGCAAATCTACTTGGATATAGTGTATCTAGAACAAATTAATCTAATTTTGAGTCCATATTTCTGAGATACATGTATCTGAACGTACCAACATCTGATAAGATTCATAATATTACAATATAACGTGTATTTTAAGTAATTAGATTTTATACTAGTGAGATTATTGTAAGTTATCCTTAAATAAAAAGTTTTGGCCCATGGGCCGACCCCAGCCCGGTCGCGATCAAGCCTCAAGCGCTAAGGGCTTATATGGGTCGGGCTTATAAGCCCTAATTTTAAATGGGCTTGAAAAATCATATTCCAACCCTACCCTAATAACGGATTGGGTTGGGCCGGCCCCATGGGCTAAGTCCGTTTTGACAGCTCTAATTACACGCACACATATCAGATGAGAAAGGGGTTTAAAATATTGTGTTTGAATGAGTTTAAGGGTCCATTTGGTAAAGTCATAAGTACAAGGGTCCAACTTACAAACAGAGCCAAGTACAAAGGTCTCTCAGGTCATTCCGCCTTCTTTTTTCTATCTTTAAGTATTGTCGGTGATATTTCATTAGTCTTTACGTCAATCATTTTATTTTCATAAAGTAGGAATTCACACATGTTGTTGCTCAAGATCCCATACATGAATCGTAAAGTTAGCATATGAAATGAAGCAAAATTTGTCAGTAGATCTCAACAACTGTAGTAGATCCACATTCATTGTATAGCATGTTGAAGTCATGAAATTAAAATGTATTTCGAATTTCATACACAAAGATTCATTGCAGTTTCATGAATAATGACAATAAAGGAATTCACACCAGGATTAAATGAAAATTGACACAAAAATTTATGAGCATTGAATTTATATTTAGATTTGAGCGTGGAATTTGAAGTGGGTTGAAAAAATCTAGCATGAAATTTGAATTCAAATTTGTAAAAAATGTCAAGGCTTGTTAGTTCAAATTTTATTTAGATGTATAAATCTTAAATTAGATTATTAAATCAAACTTAAGATTAAAGCGTTCGAATTTTAAATTGTCAAGTCGAACTTCAAACATTTTTGTCTGAATTTTTTTTTGTTAAGTCTAACTTTAAACATGTTTGAAGTTTGACACATAGACATATATAAGCTTTAGCAAGTCAAACTTCAGGCGATAAGTCTAAATTTTTTAAAACTTCAATCTCCCACATTTGGAAGTGACTAAACCTGCAAAATTAATGAAAGCATTAAATAGAGGTCTTGAAATCGGTTATCTGTGCACGTCCCCAACAGTCGAGCTTGAGTGGACAATACTTTGACAGTTGGGACTAAATAATTATAGATGACATTAAATCTAGTATCTTCCCCTAATACGATGGTAGCGCGAATCTCAACGAGGACATTGAATCTTTAAGGGAAAGACAACTGCAACAACTAACGAACCATTACAAATGAACTCGAACGGATTTGTTGTAATAATATCTACTTTTTTTTTGTTATATCTACTTCTAAATATTACTATCTATTACGTGTGACTCTGTTTTTCAAAGCCCGTGATAGTTATGATAAAATTCTAAGCTAAAGAATTCTACTTTACAAATTTAACTCATATATATTGATAAGATTAACAAAAAATTGTTCTTATATTGGTAAATATTACCAATATTTGAAATATTAACCATTTTAAACCTAATTTTCCTTTTTTTGGGGGGATGATAACAAAGAGTAATTTTGTGTGTGGTATGGTAAGAAGTATATGTTTACAAAGACTAGTGAACACAACCTCAACCTCAACCTCAACCTCGCTAGCTCTCGTCACTTCCATAGCGCCTCCAAGAAAACAAATGGAGGCTTCTCTTTGTTAAGCTAATTCGCAGCTTTGGCCGTCAACTTCACTACCCAAATTTCAGTTGTTGGTAAATAACAAACACTTAAGTTCTTGATTTTGTTCTTCTGTTTCTTGTTTTTTTTTTTATGCAATTGTTACCCTGATATGAAATCTTTCTTTTATGTTCACACCCATCTGCAAATTTATGGTTTTTATGTGAAGCATGCTGATGTGAGTTATAGCTTCTGTGAATTATTACTAGGGTTTAAGAGTTTGCCCTTTTTCCCAGAAGATTTAAAGAGAATCTTTCTTAATTTCTCTTCAGCATATGCGTTTTTACAGTGTTCTTGTTGATCTGGAATTTTAGCTGCTTCGAATTGGGGTTTAAGAGTTTGCCCTTTTCTCCATAAGCAAAAAGTTGATTTTTTGTGCATTGATTTTTTCTTCAGTGTTCTGTGCATGATAGTTTTCAGATTGGTTTGGTTGCAGTGATTTAGTTTCAGGGTGTATTCGGTATGAAGGAAAATGTTTGAGTTTTGGGCTTAAATTATCCCTTATGTATGGGAGTAGTTTCATTTTAGTCTTTCAAATATGACTTGAACATTTTTAATCCCTTAACTTTGCTAAAGTGAATTACTTTTGGTCTCTCTAACATAACAATGTTAAAAACTAACGGTACAGACAATTTTTCTAATGGTACGGATTTCAATTGACAGTGCTATCGCTTTCTTGTTTGATGCACATTTCATTTCTTTTTGTCTTCTTCATTTCGTAGGATTGATATAGTAGAGTAGTAAATATTCTAAAGAATGAGAAACGAAATCAACATATAGTGAAAAATCACTTTTTTTAGTTTAATAAAAACCCAGATGGTGTTTCTTGCTAGAATCTCACCATAATTGGGTATTTCACTATCATGAGATCTAATAATCATAGCCGGAAAAGAAAAGATCAACTCTTCACTTGAGTTCTCTTCTTGTTGCAGCCGAACAAAGCTTTATACAGAGATATTAGGTTTTTTTTTTTACTGAGGTGTTTCCTCGCGTGTGAAGTTGGGAGAAAGAAGAATGTGTTTGCTCGACGGGCTTTGTATTTTACAAGTCACGCAGGGTTTATTAAGACCACTTTAAATCTTCTGGGGAAAAAAGAGCAAACTTTTTAAATGTGTTTGCCCTTTTTTTCCCGGAAAATGTGTTTGCCCGATGGGTTTATTAAGACCTCTCTCTCTCTCTCTCTGTGTGTGTGTGTGTGTGTGTTTGTGTCTGTTTGCTTTTAAACTTCAATTGTAGTCGTAATTGTTTGGATGCAGAGGTGATATTGGACATTCGGAGGTTTCACATTATATACTACAGATAGGCAATTGTTACAATTGGTTCGTGCCTAAGCATAATTTCCATACGTGACAGGAGTGAGCCAGTGAGGAGTCAAATTAATACTTACTGTAAGCAATGAAGTGCAATAGTTTCAACAAGTAACGAAGTACCAGGGGTGTCAAATGGGCAGGCTAGGTCAACATTTGGGGGGTTAAAATGGTGCCCTTGTTCAAAGTTGGCTCGAGTCAATTTGGACTAAATAGATTATAACTCAGCCCGTCCAACTCTAACATTCTTTAATTTTTTGTCTGGTTTATAATTTCCTTAGTTACCATTTACCAAATCAACTAAGAAAAATAGCCTATTTACTCTTTATAGAGAGGGAAAATGTTTGAAGTTGTTGATGATCTTTTTTTGATAATTGACAAACTTCCTTTATGGTTTAATTTGGGTTGTTGCGTGAATTGACTGATAATTGCATTTACTCCCAACTCAACCTGCTCAAGTCTGGACAAGTTGGGCAGGATACACTTTTAGTCTTACTTTGGCAGCTTCAAATGGTGGTAGATAGAGTCTCATTCGAGATTTGAGTAGTCGTTGACTCCTCTTAAGATGGTTGCCAAGATTTCTGCTCCAATCTTCTGTCTATGCATGGAAAATATATCACATGTTCCTGTGGCTTCCCTGTCATCCTCTACCACCCTCCCTCTATGACACCTATGACTAAGAATTCCATATTTGTGAGGATAGTTATATTGTTTGATTTAACAATCTAAGACATTTATGAATTTCTTTCGTTCAGAATATTTTCTAACTTGAAATGATATTTCAGCATCATTACGGCCTGAGGTACAGGATGAGTAAGAAGAAAAACCCTCTTGTATTCTTAGATGTATCAATTGATGGAAATACTGCAGAAAAAATTGTTATTGAGGTAATATATGAACTAAATGTTACCAACCTTCATGGATCTCTTCCTCCTTTGGATATTTTTCCTTTTTCTTCCATATGAAACCATGTCTTGTAAGTGTTTTTGATATGTCCTATGTTCCAATTAGCGTTATTTTTTGGAAATGTGCAGCTCTTTGCAGATACTGTCCCAAGGACTGCAGAAAATTTCCGGTTGCTCTGCACAGGTATATTGCTCAGAACTTTATTTGCTTTGTTCTAATTGGGTACTTAGTTTGAGCCTTGAGGCTCCCATAAACACACACACCCACC
>JAJONR010013784.1:0-22536 GCA_029582245.1 Solanum etuberosum
TACACTAATATATTTCTCATTTTGTAGATTCTATGTGGGAAATGGTGAAGAAATTTCATACAAACATTATGGACCATCAAGAGTATATACATGTGAGGAAAAAGGAAAATAAAAATAATAATTTTATTTGAAAAGTCACTTCTTATCTCTGTGAGTACACTAATATATTTCTCATTTTGTAGATTCTATGTGGGAAATGGTGAAGAAATTTCATACAAACATTATGGACCATCAAGAGTATATACATGTGAGGAAAAAGGAAAATAAAAATAATAATTTTATTTGAAAAGTCACTTCTTATCTCTGTGAGTACACTAATATATTTCTCATTTTGTAGATTCTATGTGGGAAATGGTGAAGAAATTTCATACAAACATTATGGACCATCAAGAGTATATACATGTGAGGAAAAAGGAAAATAAAAATAATAATTTTATTTGAAAAGTCACTTCTTATCTCTGTGAGTACACTAATATATTTCTCATTTTGTAGATTCTATGTGGGAAATGGTGAAGAAATTTCATACAAACATTATGGACCATCAAGAGTATATACATGTGAGGAAAAAGGAAAATAAAAATAATAATTTTATTTGAAAAGTCACTTCTTATCTCTGTGAGTACAAGTACTTTGTTTCTATATTGAAAAATAAAAAAAATGGAATGGAATGTTTCAATAAAGACACACTATGAAGTCATTCTTGCACAAGTCAATAGGTTCAGAAGGGCAAGTTTTGTCGCTTGATATTCGATGTCTACTGATCTGATTAATTTAGATTCACATTATAGTAGGTTCATTAAGAGAGTGAAACACTTCTAATCGAAATATTCTTCAATCACAAGGCTCGTACTTGCCAAAGATGAAACTAAGATTTAAAATTTTTGAGTTCTGAATATGCTACAAAATTCATAACTTATTTTATTTGCTCAGTTCATAATTAAAATATAATCCTTTCGTTTCATATTACTTGACTCATGTTGACTTGACATACTCCTTAAGAAAACTTTAATTAGAGGTAAATTTGTCAACCATTACTTTATATAGTTATTTAATACTATGGATAGTATGGGAAAACAATAATATAAGTACTCTTTTGATTTGCTAAAATAGACAAGTAAAATGAAACATATATTTTTGATATATGGGTCAAGTAAAATGAAACAGGTGAAATATAACGAATTTCCAAAATATATATATATACAAAATCTAATTAAGCAAAAGTTATTAGATTCGTCTGAACCTATACCTAATATTATAGTCTTGCCTCTGATATTCGAGACATCTAATTAAGCGAGGAAAGAATCTCAACTATTCCACGGCAGTAATCAAAGATCCATTTAATATCATATATTTTCACATGATTTATTTGATCTTTTTCCAAACCAAATTTTGTTATATAATTTTTGAATTGGTCTGATGTTATTAAGCTATAAATTATATTTAATGATCTAATAATTTTGGTATAATTAATTCATGCAATAAATTCTATTGATTAAAATAATAACCAATAAAAATATTCTCACATTGTAAGTTTTTAGGTTTAATATGAGAAATGATGAAGAAATTTCATACAGATCATTATGAGTCATTAGCAGTATACTTCTGACCAAAAGTGAATAAATAAAGTCTTATTTTAATTTAATAAATAAAGGCTAAAGTTAGGTGGCCTGGAAAAAAATTAAATTTGAATCTGATGTTTTTTTTAGTTATGAAATCCATGTAGAACTTGGTCTCCAAGCCATCTCAAATCAATTTCCCACAATTTATATTATTTTTATTAAAACCATATTTTTTATTGGTTTTATTTTCCACACGATGTTCGGAGTCTGTATTGGAGCCCCGACTAAATTCAGATCGCACTCTGCACAAAAAATTTTCCATACACAAAACTCGAACTCGAAACCTCTGATTAAAGGTAGAGCAATCCCACCACTACATCACAACTCATGTTGGTTTAAAATCATATTTTCAAATGGTAGTAGTGTCTATTTATGTATTATTTATTGCTTATAGATGAATGAAAATGAAAAATTTAACAAATTCCCAATAATTATATGATTTTACTTTGAGACATTCAAAATTATAAACACGATCCTATTTTTATAGAACCTTCATAAATTTAATATTTAAAATTTAAAATTTTGAATGTGCTGTCTTTGCTACTTTAAACAATTTTTTATATTTGTATTATTTTTACTATTAATAATATAGTATGTAAGTCAAATATAGTATTTTAATTTAGTGTCCAATCAAATAGCAATGCTTATAGATTTGAATTGGACGCCTACCTTTGGATAGAAATGGCACTAGCATTTCTACCCAAAACATAAAATATATTTAGTTCTTAAAAGTTATTTACAATATAGCATTTTGCCAAACATAAAATCGCTCCTATTATCGTTGTTGGTGTTTCTTCGTCTTCAGATGAAATATGAAAGCCTAAATTCGTATTAAAGGTCTGAACTTTAGTTAGAAGTTTAAACTGTCAAAATTGAAACTTCTGACTCGAGGTATAAATTTGAACTATATTCGAACGAACTTGAGTTATGAAGTTAGGGTTTGGCAGTTCAAATCTTAGATCGATTGAGACAACTTAACTTTAACAACTTTATAAATTTCGACTTTTATTTAGCCGCCTTTTGTGCAATGCTTATCTATTGGGCTCAATCACATAGTTGGTCCAAAGAAAGAGCAGGCCTATTAGGCCCAATCTCATAGTTGGCCCAAGGAAAGAGCATGCCTATTGGGCTCAATCTCATAATTGGCCCAAAGAAAGAACAGGCCTATTGGGCTCAATCACATAGTTGTCCAAGACCATGCATATAGCCCAATTAAAGCCCAAATTTTATATGGGCCTTTAGACATTCATGTAGATGTTTCAATGAGCAAATTACATGAATGACCTTCATAAGGGATGATTTTGAACTTTTAGTCCGCGCTTAGCAATTTTTTTCAAAAATAACCTTTACTTCAGAAAATCCGCTAGACAAAACTTTTATTGTGTATCAGGTATACGTTGTGGTCATATATTAGTTTTGCCTATAAGACAAAAGTTCGAGATATTTCAATGAGTCAAAGACTGAATCTACTTAACTGAAATACAACTTCTGCCTTACAGAAAAAAATTGCATGTATTACTTAATTGTTCAAAAAATTATGAATTTGAAAATATTAATTTTACCTATCGTGTTAAATTGTCACAAGTTGTCAACTTGTCATATATTGATTTTTTTTTTTGTGACAAGTTGTCAACAAATCAACCATAGAATTTGGCAATTTAATGCTTTTCATGATTAAGAATAGTGACTCCACAATAGATAGGAACCCAGCCCAACAAAATTTCAATTTTTCTCCCAATAACCGAATACTTTTATCTGTTATTTTTTTTTTATTGAATTTGAGATTATTTTTTCAAAATAAAATAAAATAGTGGATTATATTTTTTTCTAATAGATATTCGATTAAGGTCTGAATAATCAATGAATCCTATATGATGAATATATCGAGATGTAGTCGTTAAAAAAAACGAGATGGAAAAAATCAGAATCATTCAACGAGTTATATCAACAGAAAATATATGGTCTTATTTGCACCTTTACAGTCATTCTTGATACAATTATTAAATATTAATTTTTTTGTTATTTTAAATTGTTCATCTCCGTCACTTGTAGTTATTTATTATTCCATGAATGACTTGATAAAAGATCCATTGATACCCAAACATGTAATTATACCCCAAAACATTTTCAAAAACTCTTTTGAGTCATCAGAATATCGCATAGCAAACACTATTAGTGAAATTTTGGGGCGTGACACTAGGCGTTTTTTTGAATTGACTTATTTTTTGTGCTTTTAAACATATTTATTGTATTCGGGATTGACTATAAACCCATCCAAACAGCCCCAGGTGTGGATGTAGAAAATATTTAGCCAGAATTGATTCTTTAAAGTGATTGACTTGGAGTCCATTCACAACAAAGACTTATTGACCCCAGGTGTGGATGTAGAAAATATTTAGCCAGAATTGATTCTTTAAAGTGATTGACTTGGAGTCCATTCACAACAAAGACTTATTGACTTGACACCACAAGGACTAAGACTTTCCAACTATTATGTTAGCGGCGGAGTCAGATTTTTCATGAAATTTAAAATATAAAAAAGTAAACACATAAAAAAAAGTCAAATATAGTTAAATTTTGGGGTGTAACACTAGGCGCCTGTTTGAATTGAGTTATTTTAGGTGCTTTTAAAACGTAGTATTTGGGATTGACTATAAGCCCTTCTAAACAAGCCCTAGTGTGAAAGTAGAAAATATTTAGCCAGACAAATGATTCTTTAAAGTGATTGAGACTTGGATAGCAGTCCATTCACCAAAAGAATTATTGACCTGACACCACAAGGACCAAGACTCTACTTCCAAATGCTTCTTTTGTCTTGGTCAATACTAGCTTAATTTTTTTTTATAACCGTGGTGTCTGGCCAGCTTGCACGCACTTCAACTAAGTCCACGAGATATCTACCACCTCCACTAGCAACATGTACGAAGTAATTATGGCCATCAATAATGCTAGGAACGGTGGAAAGAAATCATCTACTATGCTTGTCCCCACTGAATCTGAACCTGAAACCTCCTGGTTCTCAACTGCGACTACTAGGTGGCCACCATACTATGCCTATTGACAAGAGATGTTCCTTCCTACTTCATTCACAAACAAGCAAATATGAAGAACAATTCCTTTGAACTTATCTTTCTCATATTGTTATCTCAACTTTTCTATTTCACTTGCATAAACCATCACTTTGTTTCCTCTTCTATCACCTCTTGCATTGAAACAGAGAAGAATGCACTACTAAACCTTAAAGAAAATCTCACAGATCCTTCAGACAGGCTATCTTCTTGGATTGATCAACAAGATTGTTGCCAATGGCTTGGTGTAACATGTAACAACAAGACCGGACACGTCGTAAAGATTGATCTTAGGAACAAATATTCAACAGAACATGAATTGAGAGGTGTGATTAATCCATCGTTACTTAAGTTACAACAATTGAGATACTTAGACTTAAGCATGAACAATTTTGAAGGAATCAAAGTACCTGAATTCATCGGTCGCCTTAGAGAACTAAGGTATCTCAATCTATCTGGTGCATCTTTTACTGGTTTAGTATCTTCATTTCTTAAAAACTTCTCAAATTTGCAAGTTCTTGATTTGGGAGGTTTAGATCTTAGTAAAGATAGTAATTCTTGGCTTCGAATAGTCAATGATCATGTTCCTTCTCTCTTGGAGTTGCGTTTGTCTCGATGTCAACTTTTAAACATTCCATCTTCTTTTCCATCTCTAAATCTTACTTCCCTTTTGGTACTTGATCTTTCCAACAATGCTTTCAATTCAAGTACATTTCCTCAATGGATATTCAAACTCAGTAACCTTGTGTATCTTGACTTAAGCTCCAACAGTATGTGTAGTGAACTTGTTGATGAGTTTGCTAAGCTCACTTTCCTTGAACATCTTGATCTGTCTTCGAACTACGGTATCAATGGGACACTCAAGAGGAGCTTAGGAAAGCTATGTAATTTGAAGAGTTTGATCCTCTCCTACAACAACATCAGTGGAGAAACAATCGAGTTCATCGATGCGTTATCTGAATGCCAAAGCAATAGCTTGGAGACATTGGAGTTGAGTTTCAATGAATTGACAGGAAATCTTCCTGATGCATTAGGCAACTTGAAGAACCTAAAAAATCTTCAATTGAGGTTTAACTCACTGACAGGCACAATACCTGAGACTATAGGGAACTTATTATCCTTGGAGACATTCTACCTCACATCTAACAAAATGAGTGGGAACATCACCACGAATATCGGACAGCTCATGTCGTTGGTATCGTTGGATATCTCGGAGAATATGTGGGATGGTATAGTCACAGAAGATCATTTACTGAATCTTTCCAACCTGCAAGAGTTTTCAGTTGGGATGAAACTTGGTAAAAATATTACCTTGGCATTCGATATCAGCCGGAATTGGAGTCCTTCATTCAAGCTGACATTCTTGACTATTCAGTCATGCCAATTAGGCCCTGAATTCCCACATTGGCTGAAGGATCAGAATGAGCTCACCAGCCTAATACTCAATACCGCGGGGATTTCTGATGCGGTACCTGATTGGTTTGTAGAGTTGGATTTGAAGCTTGATAATCTAGACATGGCTTACAACAACTTGACAGGGAAAGTTCCAAACAAATTCAGGTTCAACTTTCTAGCCAATGTGGATTTAAGCACTAATCGCTTCGAGGGACCTCTCCCACTATGGTCTTCTAATGTTGCAACATTGTATCTGAGGGATAACTTGTTTTCAGGACCTATTCCTCTCAACATTTGTGAAGCACTTCCCAATATAGGAGACTTGGACATCTCCAGGAACAATCTAAATGGCACAGTTCCCTTATGCATAGGTGATATGAATCAGTTAAATACCTTAGCCCTCGATAACAACCAACTTATCGGACAAGTTCCTGATTTCTGGGGTAAGTTACCATATCTTTACTGGATAGATATGTCAGAAAATCGCCTATCGGGACAAATTCCACACTCACTAGGCTCTCTTGCTTATCTGATGTTCTTAAGACTCTCAGGCAACAATCTCTCTGGAGAACTGCCTTCGAGTTTGAGAAAGTGCACGAAAATGATCAACATTGATCTTAGTAACAATCAGTTGTCAGGGCTAATCCCAGCTTGGTTAGGGGAAACAATGAGCTCACTGTTAATCCTTAGTATAAGGAACAACAGGTTTTCCGGTCACATTCCTTTAAAAATCTGTAGCCTTTCAGGTCTGCACATACTAGACCTTTCAGGAAACAACTTATCCGGTTCTGTCCCGTCCTGTTTTGGAAACATGGAAGGGTTCAAGGTTGAGCTAACTGATGTAGAAGCTAGACAATATCAAGGTACATTGAAGCTTGAGGCAAAAGGAAGAATACTTTCTTATGATAGAATCCTTTATCTAGTAAACAGTATCGACCTGTCGAGCAACAGTTTGTCTGGTGAAATCCCGGAAGAGTTAACAAACTTACACAAACTTGGAACCTTGAACTTGTCTATGAACCATTTGACAGGACATATACCAACAGATATCGGAAAGTTACGTTGGGTTGAAACGTTAGATCTTTCAAGAAATCAGTTATCAGGTACTATCCCACCAAGCTTAGCTACATTAGACTTTTTGAGTCATTTGAACTTGTCATACAATAAGTTGACAGGAAAAATTCCTACTAGTACTCAGTTTCAAACCAAAGTTGATCCAACAATTTTCCAAGGAAATGTTGCACTTTGTGGTCCTCCTTTGGAACAATGTGTTGGTGATAGGACTACGACAACGACGACATCACAAAGTGGAGGAAATGATGAAGGGGAAACAGATGATGAAGATAAACTTGAGAAAGTATGGTTCTTTGCTGTTCTTGGTTTGGGATATATAGTTGGTTTTTGGGCATTTTTTGGCAGTTTGATCTTCAATAAAAGATGGAGAATTGCTTATTGCAGATTCATTGAGATGTGTATTTTGGAGTTCTATGAAATGTCTTGTAGTTTTGTGAAAAAAATGTTAGGAGTCTAATAAGCTATGTTGCTCAAATTCTTCAAAAATGTCGAGGGGTGTGTGTGAGATCCTCCAAATATAGTGTATTTTGAAGGATCCGACGCGGATGCGGTAACATTTTTGGAGAGTCTGAGCAACTTAGCTAATAAGTGGAGCTATAGGAGTTTGTCTCAGCCATTCTGTTATATGTTATGTTTTAGTTTCTTTATAGCACATATTACTACTTTTTCTATATGTAAAATAATGCTACCCAAGTATTGACACTTGGAGAAATGCCAGTGTTTTGGGTAGAGTTATAGGTGAAGAGTGGTGAGTTGAACACTTTCACGTAGATCAAAATAATACTTTTTATATATGTATACATGTTCACAAGACTATTGTAGTACATATGATTAAGAAGTTGTTTAAGTAGTATCTAAGACTCTTCTTATACTTTGCATGCATCTACTTGTATATAAATAGAGCACATTCTTTGTGAAATATGGAGTAAATAGTACTAGTACAATCTTAACATAACACATGAGTAATTAAGCGAAAGAATAATAGGTAATAATCATGGTAAATTAGTGGATATTTACGAACAAAATGATCAAAACTTCACGTTTCAGTTAGTTACAAGTCAAAAGTGCTAATAACCCTTAACATGGTTATTCTTATGGCATAATAAACAAGTAGATACATATGCGCATAGAACGTCACCTAGAACGTATATGTTTATCTGTTCAATTGCACACTTATATATACTCAAAATTGGAATCGTTGATGTCAAATAAAACGATATATTTATGTATTATGCCTCTAAATTATGATGGAGTATATAATAGAAAAAAAAAAATACTTAAATCTTTGTCCTACCTTTTAGTGAACCAATTGCACCATATACACGTTTCCATCATACATAAGGGAGGTTGCAAGTTGCAACAATCATGGCATAAAAGCCACATAAGCTTTTTAATCAGCACAACAAACAAAAACAGGCATATCATGTGCACAACAACAAAACAACACCAATCCTTACGTTAATTAGTAGGTTTAAAATAGCCGTTAAAAAGTATAAGAATAGATATTTAAATTTATATAAAGTTAAACACGTATATAAATGTATTTTATGTGATATAATACATATAGGACTCATATTCTACTTGTTCAACTTAGAACAAATTTAAATATTTATTTTATACGCGATTAAAGTTGGAAGACAGATAAACTAGCTTAAGATATAAAACAAAAGTAAAACATAGACAAAATTCTCTCTTAATTAATGTTCTTTGAGGAACTCGTAAAAAAGAAATATAACAAATAATTTAAGATGTAAGGACTAATGTACAATTTCATGGGTTTGTAGTTTGTAAAATTTAACAAAATTTTCCTAATATTTATGAGATCTGACGTTAAAATTCCGCGCAAGTACTAAATGATTTCTTCTCATTTGTTTTAGCTTTGATATAAATTTACTTTGATATCTATTGCTAGTGGGAGGTGGCCAAGGTACGAGCTAGTATGTTATTTACGATTGGACTGAACTCAATAACTTGATTCAAACTTTTAACTTATAATAAAAAATTTATTAAATATATATAAATTATTAATTTTAAATTTATAAACATTAAATTTTGACTCCCCTCCTCTGGAAGTAACACATATATCATAAAATTAATTCAAATACGTCAAAACTGAGACAAACAAAAAAAAAGAAAGGAAATCATGAATCATGTGCACGACACTGCAACAACAAATCTAATCGTTACGTTAACAAAATCATGATTGACACCATATTTAAAAAAGTGAAAAAAATACAATCTTTATATACCCCATTATCCTCATTTTTTCTACAAGTTCACAAAAATTTCCACCAAGAAAATGTTAAATCTCATTTGGGTTTTTGTTGTTCTTGGTTTATTTTTCATTTCTGGTAGTTTTTCTGTAAACCCAAATGCACAAAAACAATTAGACAGAGTTTCTAAGCTTCCTGGTCAAGGGTTTAATGTGAACTTTGCACATTATTCTGGCTATGTTACTGTAAATGAAGAATCTGAAAGAGCTCTTTTTTATTGGTTTTTTGAAGCTGTTGATGATCCATCTTCAAAGCCTCTTGTTCTTTGGCTCAATGGAGGTTTGCAGCTCATCCCAAAGTTTTAATCTTTCTTTTGTTTGATTGCATTGTATCTTAAGTTTGACTTTGCACGGAGTTTAAGAAATAAACATAAATTTTTGAATCTTGTGCTCTTAAATTTGTCACGTGGAATGTTGGAATTGTAAAAAGACAATCTTTTTGGGACATATTGAAAAGTAAGGTAAGACACTTAAATTGGGACGGAGGGGTATATTTTCTTGTTCTCTTTTAGCTTGTGTTAGGTTGGTTTTTGTTGTTTTGTTTGATTCTTTTGTTGTATATAGCAAAAATTGAAGAGCAGTACTGAAATTATGTTGAAGAAAGAGGGGATTTTGTTGAAAAAGTATAATGTGCTAATAGGACGATAAAGAATTCGTTTTTCGGTTATATATATCTTGTTTGTTAGAGTGGGTTAGAGTCCCGCATTGGTTTGGGAATGGACAGGTGATTTGCTAGCTTTTGGGGTTGAGTTAGGTTCAAGTCCTATATCTTTACATGGTATCAGGGGCTCCTGGTCCATGCTTCAATTAGGCCTGGGCGTGAAGGGAGTGTTCAAGTGGGTTAGAGTCCTACATTGGTTGGGGAATGGATTGGTGGTTGTTTATATGGACTTGGATAATCCTCCCATCAAGAGTTAGCTTTTGAGTTTGAGTAGGCTCAGTTGTTATATCTTTACAATTGCATTATTGTTACATTTTCTTATTCTCCTTTGGCTTGTGTTTTGTTGGTTTTTGTTGTTTTGTTTGATTCTTTTGTCGTATATAACAAAATTGAAGAGCAATGGTGAAACTAGGCTGAAGAAAGAGGGGATTTTGTTGAAAAATTATACATGTGTTAATAGGACAATAAAGAATTCGTTTTTCGGTTATATATAAGCTGATGAATCTTCTTGACATGAGAGAAAATTCTAGTGAAGTGACAAAGGGGTTAAAAGATTGCACATTATGCCCTTTCTTTTGTTTGATTACATTTTCTTGTTCTCTTTGAGCTTGTCTTTGTTTGATTGTTTTATTGTATATAACAAAAATTAAAGAGTAGTGGCAGAGCTAGGCTGAAAAATAGTAATGTGCAAATAGGATAATAAATAATTCGTTTTTCGGTTATATATAAGCTGTTGAATCCTCTTGACATAAGAGAAAATTCTAGTGAAGTGGCAAAGGGGTTAAAAGATTGCTACTTCTGAATCCCCTTATGAAAATTCCTGGCTTTGTCAGTGTTGAAGAGTCATCAATTCCCATATGGTTGAAGTTGGATGATCATTTTCCTCCAATAAAATGGTTGTTCAATGTGGTTGATTGTGCCAATAATTTGTTTATTACTGATTATGGGTTCTTACAGGTCCAGGATGTTCGTCGATTGCCTTTGGGTTAGCTGAGGAACTTGGACCCTTTCATATTGAGAAAGACGGGAAGACCCTCTATTGGAATCCTTACTCTTGGAACTTAGGTATGTTTCACAATGCCCCTTCTTTTTGCTATAAAAACTTATGCTACTGTTGAGGGATTTTACCTTTCTAAGCATGCTCGTCATAAATATCACTTTTATGAGATGTATAATATATGCTTATACATTCATGAGCCCGCTTCATGGGATTCACTTCAGTGGGTCCAACCTTAAGAAGAGAACTTTAGCAGTGTCAAAACATAGAATGTAAGTGATGGGCAAACTTTATAGTTGTTCTTAGATTTCACATGTGGTTGTAAATGGTTCAAAACGAATTTCGTTTTGGAGAGGAAGCTTAAATTACGTCACTGGAGAATCAAGGCTTATTGTTTTTGCTCTGTTATCTTATTGATTGATGTGATACCAAAGAGATTGTTGCTGTGGTTACATTTGATTGCTGTAATGGTTGTTTTTGTAAATTTTAAGGTAAAGGACTAATATCTTTTTTGGGGGGAGAAGGGGGCGACCGAGTATCAACTTCTTTTAGCTAGTACTGCGGTCTATACAATTGTCTTCTTGTTGGTGTTCAAAGATGGATTTTACTCTTATTGTAGAGGGAAAATGATGTCATTAGGCATTGATGTAGCATGGTTTCACTTTCTAGTCAGATTAGTTTATATACGGATTCTTTGACCCCAGTTTTACCTTGCCTGACTTATAGTTACAGGAAGCCAGTGTTTCTTCAAACAATAGAGGTTAGAAATTCACCAGATATTCCATGTTTACTCGACAATTTCACCCCGAGACACATTGCTTCTGAAGTATGTATACATTTGGTCTTTGGACATAATTCTCTGAAGCATTGTTTTAGGAACTTATCAGGATGGAGTCTGACTCAATTATCTGTTTCTGCAGCTGCAAACGTGTTATTTCTCGACTCGCCTGTTGGAGTTGGTTATTCCTATTCAAACACTTCATCTGATCATCTCAACAATGGTGACGCTCGGACAGGTAGTAATTTGACATTTTGAGTGCTTTTCTTTAGGTTATTATCCATATGTATCTGTAAACATGTATTAAATTTTCTTCAATTGTTGTTGTTGCATTACAGCTGCAGACTCCCTTGTATTTTTACTGAAGTGGCTTGAACGATTTCCAGAATATAAAGGAAGAGAATTTTATATTTCAGGAGAGAGCTATGCTGGTAATATTATTTTTCTAATCTACTTGTGAGATTTAGGTTTCGAACATTTTCTGGTTAGCTGTATTCAGTGCAATATGATTAGATCCCTTAGTCAATTGACGGTGACCAAATTTATCGGGTGCATTGTTGATAAGTAGCTGGTTATCAAGATGAAATTACATGTCTATTTATGCTTATGGAGGAAATCCATAAGCATTCCAGGAATTCGATTGTTTGTGTATATTATTACATAGATAGAGTCATAAAGATCCTTTACTGCCTTACAACTCACTAATTGATATCATTTGCTCGATGCTCTAATTGACAGTACATATTCATGCCCTCTGGTTTGTCTCAAACAGAGAAAATTGAAGTTGACAATTAAAAGGAAAAAGGAAGCAAGAGGACTTCTGGAGTATCATGTCATTTCACTTGATATACTAGTTGATATTCTCCCTCTTTCTGTATAAGCATTTCTTTGAGTTGATTGATTTCAAGTTGTCTGTTTACAATTCACCATACAGCCTCTAATCTTATACTAGGCATTGTATTATTGTTGCCTGTTGTCTGTTTTCGAGAAAGATCTTTCTTCATATGATTTATTTCTAATATTTAAAGATGTTTGGATGGCAGCAATAATCTAGCCTCTCAACATTTGATAGGATTTATACAAGCAACAATTGTGGAGGTCAGGGATTCGGGTAAAAGACTAGTAGTAAATAGTTTCGCGTCTTGTCTCTCCTGGTAGTAGTATTAGTATTATTTTTGGTATTTTTTTCATTTTACTATTTCAGTAGTTCTCATTCTTAGTTTTCTGTTACTACTTGTTGTCTCTTATATATGCCTCTATTTTCTTACTATACTGCTGTTGTTACTGCTTATATCTTCATAAATTTGTATTTTTGCTTTGCTTGAGTCGAGGGTCTATCGGAGATGACCTCTCTATCTGCCAAGGTAGGGGTAAGGTCTGCGTACACTCTACCTTCCCCAGATCCCACTTGTGGGACTATTCTGGTTTTGTTGCTGTTATCTTGGGGAGCTCATTCAATTACTGAAACAACTGTGGTTTACTTATTTGTGGTTGTGGACCAGGGCATTATGTTCCTCAGCTAAGTCAAGCTATTGTGAGGCACAACCATGGCTTAAAGAAGCAAGTGATCAACTTAAAAGGTTTCATGGTATGAACGCTTGTTTCTCAACCCAATGGATGCATACATATAAGATTATCAAAGACAAAACATTTGCATTTGTGTAGTATAGTACTGACACTAGGTAATGAACGTTGCAGGTTGGAAATGCTTTGACTGATGACTATAATGATCACTTAGGACTATTTCAATTCATGTGGTCAGCCGGAATGATTTCTGACCAAACATACAAGCAGGCGAATGCTTTGTGCCACGACCAATCATATTTGAGACCCTCAGAGCAGTGTGATAAGATTCTTGAACAGGCTAATGAAGAAATCGGAAATATTGATAGCTACAGCATCTTCACTCCAGCATGCACAGCCAAGTTTAGTATACTAAACCACTTGCTCAGAAAGAGCAATGTAAGTGACTGGAACTTTATTCCCTCGTTAACTTCAGTTATAAAGTTTTAACTCTATTCACTTAGTGTTCATTGTCTGAGTAGTGAGTATACATGATTTTTTGGAATGGTAATGGTTTAATCATACTTTCTTCTATTAATTTCCATTTTTTCCTGTAGGATGATTGAGATGCTATCAACGTGCGACATTTTTAGTATATACCTGTTAAATTTGATTGAAAATGTGATTCTAAACTTGGATAACATGCTGCTTCAATATGATTGAGATTAAACTTTTGAAAAAGCTCTACTTATCACTATTTTGATCACTGATAAAATTTATGCCTTTAAATAGAGTGTAGGCCATCTCAGAAGAAGCTATGATCCATGTACAGAGCAGCACTCGAAGATCTACTTCAATCTTCCTGAAGTTCAGAGTGCTCTTCATGTTCATAAGAGAAACTCATCATTCAAATGGGTAACTTGCAGGTATTTTCATTTCTCTTCCAACACCTGCTCACTGAAAAAAGCAGCAACCTCGCTGTTTCTTCTCTTCTTCAGCAGCAAGTTACACTTCCGTTTGATTTTCTCTCTTTTCTTTCATTGCTGTCCCCATACACAACAAAATAAAAACTAACAGAGGATAAGAAGTGTAAATGAACGGCAACCAAGTGTGTGGCCTAGTGGTCAATGAAATGGGTTGAGAACCATGGGGTCTCAGGTTCAAGTCCCAACAGAGATAAAAACACTAGGTGATTTCTTCCCATCTAACCAAGCTCTGGTGGATACATGTGCTGGTGGGACTTGGGAGTTAGCAGGTACCTCGTGGTATTAGTTGAGGAGTGTGCAAGCTGACCGGGCACCATGGTAATAAAAAAAAGAAGTGTAAATGGATGGTGGTTGGTTTGAAATGTTGAGGGCTGCTTGCCTTCTTAAAGAAAGAAAAAACTAAAAGTCCATGGGGGTTTACAGATGTTGAAGGGGATCTCATGCAATGTCTTTATTATATAAGAGTCAAAATGGAAAATGCATTATTGTGTAGGTTAATCAAATCAGTGAGCTAGCCCCTTTTGTCTTTCAATTGTACATGTCATATACTAGGTAGGAGCTATGTATTTACTCATTTTCCCCACTTGCAGTGAAGAAGTATCCAGCGGTTGGAAGGATTCTCCCAAGTCAGTGCTGGATGTCTATCGTGAATTGATAAAGTCAGGCCTTCGTATTTGGGTTTTCAGGTATGCTTTCATCCTAATGCTAAGCTTTTCCTTCTCTTCTCACGTTTACTTGTTAAGTTGGCAAGCATTGCGATTTTAGGATGTAAAATAGAAGGCAGTGAATGCTAGTATTCATTTTGTTTCATGCAGAATTGTGCGTAACATTGACAATTCTGATAGTATTAATTTAAGTTAGTGTTAAACCTGTCTAACAAACTACAAGATTACATTCTCCATATGCCGATTATTATTCATCCGATTGTTTAATAACCTACTATATTGAGAAAGAGAGAGAGAGAGAGGAAACTTCGAAACTCCAAATAGTTTGTTAAACTAGTATTACAAACAAAGTTGGTAAGTACTTATGTTGAGGATGTTAAGGGGGTGAAGTATGATTAGAAAGATAAACTTGGTTTCAATTGAAACATAGAATCTAAAAGCTTTGATATATACTCAAGGCTGCTTGCAGACATCATTGCATGAACCTCAAAACGTTTTTTCAGCATATTATAGGCACTTCTACCACTAATGTGAGCTGACAAAATGCTGATATCGCGAGGAATGTTTGTTTGTTTAATTTTATGGCAGTGGTGACACAGATGCTGTGATCCCAGTTACATCAACCCGTTACAGCATCGATGCTCTAAAATTGCCAACTGTTGCTCCTTGGCGCGCTTGGTATGATGATGGACAGGTATTTTAATTGCTCAATTTTGTCGTCTTTCAAGAAGTACCTCAAATTCAATCTGTCTTTAGCTATGCAATTGCTTATTTCTTGATTTAGTATCAATTCTGATCCTGTCAAACTACTATCATACTATGATTAATGCGTAAAACAGGTTGGAGGGTGGACTCAGGAGTACAAAGGGCTGACATTTGTTACAGTAAGAGGTGCCGGACATGAAGTTGCTCTACATAGACCGAAGCAAGCTCTCACTCTCGTCAAGTCGTTCTTAGCTGGAACATCTATGCCTAGTTTGGAACTAATTAGTGACTCCTAGTTCTGTTTTTCTTTTTCTTTTTCCAAGCTGATGCTTGTTTATCTTTAGCTTGTGATATTTTATAAAAACTCGACGCCACGCTAATGAGTTGTAAGATTTTATCATCTAAAGCAAGCATGAAATGGAACTAAAGTTATGTTGCATTTATATGATTTGAGAATGAATTCTACTTCTCTTGCCATCCCTATGTTTGTGCTTCATGAATTTCAGTACTTGTAAATCAGATAGAATTTCTGGATGGCTGAGAGTGATAAGTTTTAAGTGGTGGATGCCTTAGGGAAGGGTTTTCTCTTTACTTGTTTGAAAGGAAGATGGTAAAAAAGGGGACCCCGGTGTACTAAGCTCCTGCTATGTACAAGGTTTGAGGAAGGATCGGACCATATGAGTTTATTGTACGCAATCTTACCTTACATGTATGCAATAGGTTGTTAGCTTTTGTATAAACTTAAAACAGAACACAAACACTGTCCGGTGAAAATAAGGTCAACAATATCAAGAAATCACTACACCTTGTTTGGACGGTGATTACTTATCGTTTTATAATGTATAGTATTGTTTTGATGAATACAATGTTTGAATCGATTGTATTGTTTCTCGTCATTATATAATGTCATGAATCAACCATTTGAAGGATAAAACCTAGAAGAAAAGTAAGATATGAGTATTAAAAGACTAAAAAGTAGATAATAAGCAATAACAAAATGGATGGTTATTACTCGTTGTATTGTATTGTTAGTTAAAATACCATATTTGTTTTAATTATTACTTTAATTTTATTGTAGGTTTATCATTCAAATTGTTGTATGTGTGACATTATGTAACAACAGAGAACGATACAATCTATCCAAACATTGAATCCACTAAAACAACGCAATACAATATGATATGAAATATTACGAAACAATATGCAACAACCATCCAATACGAACGATACAATAAAATTTAAATAACAATCACCCCTCTCATGATCAGTGTAACATTTTTGTAGCAATATAGTCTCTTGTTCAACTGATGATGAAAACTTGAGCCTCACATCTCCACAATAAATATTCAGATATTCAGATTTATAATTGCACTTTAACTCCACTGTGAAAACTCCAAATCCACTTGTCATATTTTCCTTAGTCATAGTAAAAAATCGTGCAAATCACCAAAAGTCACGTGTATCGATGAGCGTTTTTTTTTTCTTCTGTTGACGATAAAGGCCTAATGTATTATTCGATCAGACAATATTTCCCTGGTAGAAAATCGAAGTCTTCACTCAAATTCATGATTTGCACGATTTTTTACCTCAAAATTAATATTCAAATTTTGAGCAGAAATAGATGAATTAGGCCTCGAAATTGTTCATGGAATAAAATATTAAGAACAATAGATGGATTGGTACTTTCTCCTCGAAAGCCATTATACCGAACTCGTAGAGCTATCAATATGGGTCGACTCATTTTAGACGATGACTTAAAAGGAGCAAAAACAAATATATAGAAGTGATTTTTCCTTTTTTTTAGTTGGGAATAAGAATCCCAATCCTATTTAAGGTAAGTTTGTTTATGGCACTTTTTTATTTTTTATTTTTAATATGGCACTGTTTTAAAATACAAAAATAGGAAACTTTTCCTAAAACGTATCCTTTTTTTTGGTAATAAAAATAGTACGTAATATATATTAATAATAGCTATTAAGAATCATAATAAAATACAGACTACGTTTGAACTTTGATATATATATATATCTGAATATTAAAATGTGTATTAAGTATTAACATTCGACTATTAAATAATTAAAATTATTTATTCTTTTCAACATTATAATTCAAGTAATTCAACTCTTACTAAGTTTTAAATTATTTATTTATTTTTTATAATTTGTTTATATACCTAATAATTTTTTTTTTCCTTATATGGTCATAAAAATATGTACCCAATAAATTGAACAGGTTAAAAATAAATTGAATTAAAAAATGAAACCTGTTAATAAAAGGACTCCTAATTTAAATTGGAATGTATTAAATCTCTCCTATTCCAAATAGAACAACGTTATTTATAATAAGTTTCCTTATGATAATATATGTCTTACCTCTAAATATATTTCACTTTTAATTCAAAAAAAAATATTTTCAAGAAAACAAACAATGGCATATCAAAGTGAAAGTATAAAGGCAATCAAAATAAGGGTGTTTAATTGGATGCAAAATATGATTAAAAATCGTGTTATTATTCATCATCACCAATTAGGATTGTCATCGAGATTCGGATTTTTAGTTTTAAGGGTAACGAATCGAATTAGGATCGTTAGACCTCGAACTTGTGACTCCAAGAATCGTGGAGGACAATTAAAAAGGAAAACTAATTTATATGTCTTCTTATAACAAACATCACCAACTTGAATATAAAATTAGCAAGAGCCACAAAACTCTATACTAATTCTGTCATGCATGCTGTTATATCATTACTAGTGATTTTAAATTCATATTCCCAAATTGCAGGAAAAATAATAATCCAAACTTAGGTTAATCTTTTTTAATACATTAGGTCAAAATGATATAAATAATCGTCCATCAAAATAATAGTCATTAATACATATAACATACATAAAACATGAATAATCGTCCATCAAAATAATAATCCTTATCATATAGTTTTGTTGTATATCAAACATACATTTTTAATGCAAAATAATATGTATTCATTGTATATTTAACTAACGAATGTAATTATTTTAACCAACCAACCAAATGTCTAATTTGCCCTTTTTACCAATAAAAAGGAAAACCCCATATACTAGCAACAAGACAAAAGGGTAAGAGGAACTTGACTGTTTCACCCTTAACCATTTTGGGTGCGTCACCCCGAATGGGCCCTGCAGTGCGTGATTCGAATTTAGTCGGACTGGACTTCAATGTAGGCTCCGGATACCGGGCGGAAAAAAAAAAGAAAGTAAAAGGAATGTTGCAACTAGTCTCCATGTCTTCTTCTGACAGCCACCACTAGCTCAAATTCTCAAAATCAAAATCCCAAAATTCTCTACTCCACTGCTTCACTATTTCAACTTTCCATTATCCTCACAAAAACTTAAAAAGTTTCCTCCTTTTTCTCTTCTTCTTTTTGCCTAATCTTCAAGGTAAGCCCTCAAAACTCTAATCTTGATAACTCCCAACCAACCCCATTTAGCTAAATTTTAACTTTGTTTTTTTGTAAATTTTGAATCTTGATAACTTCCAAGCAACCCCTTTTAGCTAAATTTTGATTTTGTTTTTTTTGTGAAATTTTGAATCTTGATAACTCCCTCTCCAACCCCTTTTAGCTAAATTTTGATTTTGCTTTTTGTGAAATTTTGAATCTTGATTACTCCCCACCAACCCCTTTTAGCTAAATTTTGAGTTTGTTTTCTAATAAATTTAGAATCTTGATGAATTAATGCTGAAGTTGTCAGCTTTTCTTGAGGCCACTCTGCTTCATGGCCTCTTTGAAATTACCCCTTTATGTAGACAGTTCATGGGAATCCAAGAAACTTAATTGCACAGTAAAAGCTTTGAACTTTACTGATTCTAAGTGTTGGGTTCCCTCATTTTTGGGCGGTGGTGCATTTGTGGTTAGCCCATTTTGTAATTTGAAGTACATTAGAGTTTCAAGATTAGATGAGGAATTAGAGACTTCTGAGTTGAGTTTAGATGGTGAAGGGGTTGATGGTTTTGAAGGTGAGTTAGGAAATGAGAGTTTTGTTACTGAAAGACCAAATCTTGGGAGGGATTCTCAGAAAGGGAAGTTTAATGTTTGGAGAAGATTTAGGAGGGTGAAGAAGGTACCGAAAGACTCGAATTATAGGTCTAGTTTTAGATTGAAAGATAGGAAAAATGGAATGGAAGAAAATCCCATAATTGTGTTTGATGTAAATAGTGATGAGAATGTGATAGATAGCCAAAATGGGGTTGATTTTGATGATGACAATATCGGGTCTGACTCGAGTTTAGATCAGTGTAATGCAATATTGAAAGAGCTCGAAAGGGGTGATGATGGGAAAGCGTTGAGTTTTTTCCGATGGATGAGGAAAAATGGGAAGTTAAAGCAAAATGTTACTGCCTATAATTTGATACTCCGTGTCTTGGGGAGAAGAGGCGATTGGGATGGGGCGGAGGGAATGATTAAGGAAATGAGTATGGAGTCAGGTTGTAAGCTTACATATCAAGTTTTCAATACCCTTATTTATGCTTGCCATAAGAAAGGGCTCGTGGAGTTGGGTGCTAAGTGGTTCCACATGATGTTGGAAAATGGAGTTCAGCCAAATATAGCTACTTTTGGGATGCTAATGGCTCTCTATCAGAAAGGATGGAATGTTGAGGAAGCAGAATTTGCATTTTCAATGATGAGGAATCTCAAAATCATGTGCCAGTCTGCATATTCCTCTATGTTGACTATATATACGCGAATGAGATTGTATGATAAAGCAGAAGAAATCATTGGCTTTTTGAGGAAAGATGAAGTAATTCTGAATCTGGAGAATTGGTTGGTTCTGCTTAATGCTTACTGTCAACAAGGCAAGTTACTCGAGGCTGAGCAGGTCTTAGCTTCCATGAGCCAAGCTGGTTTTTCGCCAAATATAGTTGCATACAACACATTGATCACTGGATATGGGAAGATTTCCAACATGCATGATGCACAACGCTTGTTTGGTGACCTTAAACGGGTTGGAGTGGAGCCTGATGAAACAACTTACAGGTCTATGATAGAAGGGTGGGGTCGGGCAGACAATTATGAGGAAGCAAATAGATACTATGCGGAACTGAAAAGACTTGGACACAAGCCAAACTCGTCTAATTTGTACACAATGCTAAATTTACAAGTCAAGCATGGAGACAAAGAGGATGTTGTTAGAACTATTGAGGAAATGATGCACACTGGCGGCGAAAAGTCAACCATCCTTGGCATTCTTTTGCAAGCATATGAGAAGCTTGAACTCATTCATGAAGTTCCTTCAATTTTGAGAGGTTCTTTATATGATCATGTTTTGAGAAACCAGATATCTTGTTCAAGTCTGGTGATGGCTTATGTGAAAAACAGCATGATAGATGATGCGTTAAAAGTCTTACGGGAAAAGCAGTGGAAGGATGCTTTATTTGAGGACAACTTGTACCATTTGTTAATTTGCTCGTGCAAAGATTTTGGGCATCCAGAGAATGCTGTGAAAGTGTTCACTTGTATGCCAAAATCTGATAAGCCTAACTTACATATAATATGCACTATGATAGACATTTACAGTACAAACAACGATTTTGCTGAAGCTGAAAAGCTTTATCTCATGTTGAAGAATTCAAATGTCAAATTGGACACAATAACTTTCAGTGTTGTGGTAAGGATGTATATGAAATCTGGAGCCTTAGAAGAAGCCTGCTCTGTATTGGATGATATGGACAAACAAAAAAACATTGTTCCAGACACATATTTGCTCCGTGATATGCTCCGGATCTACCAGCGATGTGACAAGAAGGACAAATTGGCAGATCTTTACTACAAACTTGTGAAAAGAGGAGTCATCTGGGATCAGGAAATGTACAGCTGTGTCATAAACTGCTGTGCCCGTGCACTGCCAGTTGATGAGCTTTCGAGGCTTTTTGATGAGATACTTAAACGTGGATTCTTACCTAATACAGTTACCTTCAATGTCATGCTTGACGTATATGGGAAATCCAGACTCTTCAAAAGAGCAAGAGAGGTTTTTTCGATGGCTAAAAAGTGTGGTTTGGCTGATGTTATCTCTTACAACACTCTCATAGCTGCATATGGGAGAAGCAAAGACTTAAAGAATATGTCATCAACTGTCAAGAAAATGCACTTCTATGGCTTTTCAGTTTCTCTTGAAGCCTACAATTGTATGTTAGATGCCTATGGGAAAGAAGGACAAATGGAGAAATTCCGTAATGTCTTGGAAAGACTGAAGGAATCTGGTCACTCTTCTGATCATTACACCTACAACATTATGATAAACATTTATGGCGAGCTAGGATGGATAGAAGAAGTTTCAGATGTACTGGCAGAATTAAAAGAATCAGGATCAATTGGACCTGATTTGTGCAGCTATAACACATTGATAAAGGCTTATGGAATTGCTGGAATGGTTGAACGTGCAGTAGATTTGGTCAAGGAAATGCGCAAAAATGGAATTGAACCTGATCGAATAACCTACACTAACCTAATCAATGCATTACGGAAAAATGACAAGTTTCTTGAGGCTGTTAAGTGGTCTTTATGGATGAAGCAGATTGGATTATAAATATCAATCTGGAAAATGGTGCTGTTATTCATCACGGCCTATTCATCTCCGGTTTAAAGGTAAATACATGTTATACTCAAGCAGATGTTTGTATTATCTTCTTTGAATTGTGCTGTATTACATCTTGTTGACTGCAAAGTGTCCTACTTGCTATAGTTTATTGCACTGAAAATGAGCCGGGGGGGGGGGGGGGGGGGGGGGGGGGGGGGGGGGGGGGGGGGGGGGGGGGGGGGGGGGGGGGGGGGGGGGG
>JAJONR010013785.1:0-15279 GCA_029582245.1 Solanum etuberosum
ATAATAGAAATTTGGTACACTCTCCAAAACTTGTGCCTAAGATCATCTCTATCATTCGCCTACATTAGTCGATTGGACCAACGGGGCAAGTTCTAGGTATCACCAAACACACATTTCAAGACAATCTCACCGCACATGGCATTCAACATAATCATTAATCAAGATTCTATAAATTTAGCTTGCGTGCAACGATCATCACAAGATTCATTTTAACAATCGGTTAGTCACAATGAGATGCTAAGAGTTCATACATGACTTATGCAACTCAAATTTGCCTCATTGGAATTGCACAAATATATCGTTCAATCAAGAGCACTATTCAAGTCATCGATATTGATCACAACTGATACTCAAATATGAAAGAGAACAGACACATTCAAAAAAATCAAGAGGTGAAATTTTAATTTGGATCAAAATCGCCATTCACATTAAAAATCAAAACCCAACGGTCACAAAACTAAGCATTCAGAACAGGCTATCAAAATCAACATACATAATAAGCTAAATACAACCCACAAGAGGTAGTACGGAGATACCTCACCCCGCCAAACAAAGCGTATCATTATCCTCAATGCAAAATAAAGAAATAGTCTCAAAAGTAAAACTAAAAGAGAGTCAAGATCTCCCCGTCAGGCTAAGCCTGCGGTAAACTCTGCACATCAAGGGCTCTCTCAATCTGGACATCAGTGTCTGACTCATCTCCATCATTTGCTCTACTGGAGCCAACCATCTATGTGTCCCGAAGAGAGGCCTCCATGACTTTCTGTACCTTCGCACTTTCTAGGTCCTCCAGGTCATCATACACCTCTGCAACATGGGTACCAAGCTCCTCCTCATCAGTCTCGGGAGCATCAGGCTCGGCATCATCATCAGCTATAGCAGCATCTTCGGTCGTAGCAGCTGGAGGGATCTCAAAAATAGCTGGCATCTCTATACTCAGAACCTCGAAAAGGTCCACAGTGCCGAAAAACATAGACAGATCCGTAGATTTGAGCTCATCCACATCACGTCTCAAACTACCAACATCGGCTCTCAAGGTCGTGACATCATCTAACTTGTGTCTACCCTACTCACATGTCTCATCTCGCACCGTGAGGGCATCTAAGGCTAGGCCATGTTCGGTGATCAACTCCTGGTGCTCTCTCAACTCAGATCGGATAGGAACTAAGGCAGCAACAATGGCCCTCTCAATCAGTCCGGGGACAACTGCCTCAACCCGAGAAGCACGTACGTCAGCAGATTGGGCTAGATGGCCCATCTTGAATAGCATCGCCTATGTCAATGGGGGCCGGGTAGCAGCAGCAGTAGCAAACGAAGAAGGGGCATTAGTAGAAGTACTAGGAATACTTGAGGGCTCACCAGACTGAGTGGGAGGGGCTGTGTTTATCTCTAACATCTCTACATCAACTACCGGGGAAGTGTCCATCGGCGCTGCTCACCTCTTCTCAGCTAGTGTACTCGGCCTCAATCCTTTGGATGTCAGTAGAGGAAGTGGGAGTCACTTCCACATTCGTCTTTGCCACAAAGGGCATTCGAGCACCCCGGCACAACTCTGTCATTAACACCGGGAAAAGAAGTGAGGTATGGATCTGCTTGGCCCTCATGGACATCTCCTGCTCAATAATCAACCCGAGATTCAGTCTATCCCGATCAATGATGGATCCCAACAAAGCCGCCATAGGATGCCGGAGTATGGACTCATTCTGGGAAGGCATCAATGTGCTGCTAATAAATCCGAACCAATACCACACAGCTACATTCAGATCCTTCTTCTCAATCTCAACCCCTGGCTCGATCCACAGCAGTGCGATGTAGGAAATCAAAGGAGCCAACCAACCCTTTAATTCATCGAGGGTCTTCTTCTGTATCCGATCCACCAAGAAGTTGATCACATTCATAGTACATCCCAGCACCTCATTGATGTTCGTACCGCTGCATTTAACCTTTTTACCATGCACCACCACATGATAAACCAATGCGAATGAGATGACCTTCTTCTTCCCCTTTGGAACCAGCCTTCCGTACTCTGTGTAAAACTCCCGGACCCAGGAAGGTATGTATGAGCCTCGGGGCTGTGTGAATCTCTCAAACTTGTGGAACTGAATGGTGTTCCACACTTCTGGATACCTATCCACCACTTCATCCGTAGACAACCTCTTTTCTTCTAAAATAGTCCTCAACTCGGCAGCCTCAAGTCTGTTCAGCGATCGAGGTGGAGGTGGAGGTACCGGGGGTACTGGTGGTGATGGTGCAACTGTTGGTACTAGAGGTGTCGGAGTAATCGGTATCCTGGCCGGATCATGCAGCGCTTTAGAGCGTAATTCAGCTCGTCTCCTCTAAAGAGTCTGATCATCCTCTGGCTCGGACACAGAGGCTGGCGATCTAGACCCTGATACATCCTCATGATCGGATTCCAAAGAGGTGAGGTGGGTGTCATAGATGCCCATACTATCTGATTTGTCCTCAGCCGGACTCAGATCCGCAGGACCCTTCCATTTTCCTATGTTTTCCCCCCCTGTCGGAGGAAGTTTGGGTTGTGTTGCTCGTGGGGGAGTAGTACCCTCAGTGATCATTATTTCCCATGCTCTTTTCCGAGGTGGTTGGTTTCTATCGGGAACTTTGGGTCTAGCCATATCTGTAAAATAACTCATAACGAACCAATACGTTAGAAACAGTTCAATAAAAAAATCACTGTTGAAAAAATGCAGAAAGACTCGCCAACTAGTTTGGCGAGTCGCCAAACTCATTCAGCGAGCTATGTCGGGCTCACCGAAAGTTACATAATAAAATTGCACAAAAGTCAGCACAGGTCAGTGAAGTCTAGGGTCATTCGGTGAACCAAAAGTGGCTCGCCAAAAGTTACAGAATGATTACAAAAATGGGGGTGACAAATGGTGATCGCAAAGACATTCGGCGAGCTCAGGCATATCGCCGAATGTTACAGAATCAAACCAGCAAAAATTAAGAGAAAAAAGGCGATCGAGGGGTCACTTGGTGAACCGCCGAGTCATTCGGCGAGCTTGACTAAGCTCGCCGATTGGTCTCTCGTGCCAGCTTTTGACCCCGACCTTCAATTTTTCAGTACACAGCCCACGAAAATGAAATTAAAGCCCTATTCTATGAGATTAACTCCAGACCCACATCATAATGACCCCGGGGTACTCAGACTTCCCCCAATTTTGTCTAAAATTGACCAATCAACGTCTTTTACCTTTAAGAATGACGTCACCCACTCTATCATTGGGAAAATTTAGTCGATTGATACAATTCAGGCTACTCAGACTTCACCCTCACCAGACCCAACATACACCATTACACACCCACGATTTCAATCAATTTAAACACGGGTTTAAACAATTATGGGCTAAAACACAAAAGTAAACATGATACGACAGTAGCCCTTAACTAAAAATCAATCAACTACGCAAGATTATGCAATAGATCACACCAAAATACAAGCATGCATCACAAACTACTAAAAATCAAGCCAAGTTTGGGTCACTAACCTCAAGAGTAGACAGAAACAAAAGCTAGGCGAGCAATACAGAAGCAAAATGCAAAATTCCCCCGAGCAATTAATCCCCACACGAAAATAACAATCAAAATATGATCTAAATATGAAGTGCAATAGTCGAAAAATGTAAAATAAAGGAGAGTTTTGAATTTAAAACGGTTGGAAACCCTTTTGACCCTTCAGTTCGTGCCTCGATCGGTGATGTAACTTATGTCATCGACCCACTCGGAGATGCACCGACTGGCACTTTTGCCCACCAAAGTTTACAGAACTCCGACCTTTTGGTTGGTCAAAAAGGTGATCCACATCGGGCTCGCCAACCTGTTCAGCGAGTCGCCGAAAGGTACCGGAACTCACCTAATTGCCTCTTTTCCCCAAATTTTGAATTTTCAACCTGCACATCTAACAACCATTATTCAAACAACAAAATTAAAACTAAAAACTTGGGTTGCCTCCCAAGAAGTGCCTTAGTAAACGTCGTGGCACGATAAAGACATGCTTTCAAGCTTCTTTCTTTGGGTTAACCGGGGTATGACTCGGTAATCCTCCTTTCGTTCTTGGATTTAAATGAGTCGAGATCTGACCCATCTGTGTTTCCAGTTGGTTAATTGATACCGAATGTGAGTTAACTATTTGGTTCATAGAAGAGACGCCATCTTTCATTTCCTTTAGCACCTTGTCCAATCCTTCCACTTTGTTGAGAATGCGTGCAAGCATATCTTCGAGGCAGAAATTTTCAGGATCATCCCTTGGCTCTTTTGTCTTGTGACGCTCATGGGGCAGTACATATCATTTTTTGTCACCGTCCCGCTCTCTCCAATTCGTACCACGGGCACGCCATTCACTATCTCGGTCTCTCCAACCGTCATCGCGATCCCTATTCCAACCTTGATTTCTGCCCGGCCTTGGATAGTTTGGATGGAAACCTCCTCCTTGATTTGCTAAGAAATGCACTTCTTCATTGTACATAGCTTCAAAGTGTGCTTCATCACGATTCTCTTCACTAACTCTGACCGCATTCACAGCCTTAGAACCACTTCCCCTGACATGTTTCATCAGTAGGTCCATTTGGGTCATCATCTTGGCCATGTTTTCATCCTGCTCTTGGTTCTTTTCCATTTGTTCCTTTGTCATCCTGCAGTTCAAAGGAGACACTTGATCTTCTCTAGTGTACCAAGCACGGTTGATTTTTGTCATCTCATATAGAAGAGAAGATTCTATGTCAAACGGTTGTTACATGATTCCTCCTCGAATAAGCTGGTCTGCCACACCCTTATTGACTTAATCTAGGCTCCAGTAGAAATATTGTAGCAACACATCGTTCGAAAGTCCATGAGTTGGACATTGGAGTAGCAACTTCTGAAACCTCAACCATGTCTCATGAATAGGTTCACCATCCATTCGCTTAAAGTTCTGAATGTTGTCCCTCAATTTCATCATCTTCGAGGGAGGGAAAAACCTTACATAAAACGCATCAGCGAGCTCCTCCCGAGAAGTGATTGATTCCCTTGGTAAATCAACCAACCACTTCATTGCCTCCCCCATTAGAGAAAAGGGAAACAAACAAAGTTGGACGGACTCCAGAGTGAAGTTCTTGAAAGAAAATGGCCCACACACATCCATAAAGTTTCGGATGTGGTCATGAGGATCCTCAGTAGCAAGACCTCCAAAGAGACCCTTCATTTGCAACAACTAAAACATAGTGTTAGTCATATGAAACACCGCATTGCCCACAGTCGGAGGAAATCGAATAGCACCCGCACTTCCCAACTGATCTTCATTGACATCGTGTAAATTACCGATGTCATCATTATGCCCAAGTTGTCTAGCATTGCTCCCATTAACACTCATCTCTCCACCAGGTTAAGAACAACCAACAACAAATAAAAATAAGTTGATTCAACTACAACAAAATTAGATCACGACTAAACTTCACTAAATGAATTCTAAACACCACTCCCCGGCAGCAGCGCCATATTTTATAACGCTCAACTAAGAGTTGGGGTCGATCCCACAGGGAGCGATACAGTAAAGAATTCGATTACGAAGTAAAATGGTATTCTAATCATTTGTAGATGTAGACATTTTCGAAATAATAAAATAAATGACAAGGGGTTGACAATTAATGTCAAATGGAGGGATTTGAGTGAACAATTAACAACTACGAACAACCGGGAATGAACAAGTATGGGAGATTTCTTGGGAGTGTGATCAATTGAATGCCAATTTCACAAAATGGGTGATTATTATTTACTAGAAGTCGTTGAATCTTAGTGGGTAGGCTAGGATTTAGGTGCAATAGACATTTCTCAATCAAATATTACGAATCAAGCGAGTTCTTTAGAACCTCGACAAGCACAACACATATGAACAGCCCAATACCTCAATCAATCTACTTTTTCAAGCTTGATTAGTAGGATTGAATTGAGACCCACTTTCTCAAGCTAAGTCTATTATAACCCAATCACTACAATCCTGAACTAATAGTTTTAACTCTAATACTTCTTTCTCAAGCAAGCTTAGATTGCTAAAGTAGAAATGTATTTGAAACTACAATTCATCAATTAAAACTCAACTATTAATTGAACCCACTTCAAATCAATAATAAAATCAGTAAATACTAACACCCATAAGCTAATTGAAATATTCAATCACACAATCACACTCCCAAGAATGGGGGTTTTAGCCAAACATCATAAAGATCAAGAAAGTGTTACCAACTATGTTTTCCATCAGCTTGGGTAACAATCCACAAGTCTTCAAATGCTCCAATTAAAGCTAGAAATCAAACCAACCCTAAATCTCTACTCAAAAAGTCTAAAAACAATGTTTAGAATGTTGAGGATTAAAAACCCAGGACTGGATTATGTGGGAACTTCTTTTCTTCTTTTGAAAATTCCATTTATACATTCCCAGAATTCAGCTTCGGAGTCATTCAGTGAAATAAGTCGGGCTTCGTTGACCTGGTCGTTGATGCGCCGAATGCTCTTTCCTATCGCCTTTTTGGCTTAGCCTTTCACAACCTCTCTTCTGTGACTTTAAGCGATCCAGGTTCACATCGTCGATCCATTCGGCGCTTTGCCGAAACACCAAATTTCTCGTTGAGTTGGTCTTGTCCAATGGATGGCCTGTTGGAACTTTTGGCAAGCTGAATGTCCACTCGACGACTCGCTGAGTGGCTTTGGCGAGTACCATCCTTGTTTTTCTTCAGCTTTTTCGCTCCTTTTTGCCCGATAATGTCCTTGCCTTGCTCTTTTGCCTTCCTTGCTACAATTTAGCATTTTAACATTAGTTTAGAGCATAAAATAGGCATTGAGGACACTAAAATTTGAATATTAATCCCTAAATGAGTGGAAATCCCTGACTCATCAACCCCCCACCTCTTCCTTCCACTATAGTTCCAACGTGAGGTAATAGTTTCTCCTTAACATCCATTCAGCTTCATGTCTTTCAGTTATCATCAATGTTCATAAAATAAGTACAGTGTTCATGCCTCAGTCCAGAGTCATTCACACCACCAGTTTTAGTATTTAGTTTTTAGTTCTGGATTGTAGTTCTTTCCCTATTCTTTCCAACTAAATTAGACTTTTGATGAAAAATATTTCAAGGGATAGATATTGTATTACCTGGCAACTTCTAAGTAAAAGTAAGAATTATTCTCCATATGCATATTGATTTGAACCTGGCAAATTTAAGTTTGACATGATGTAAAGGTCCAATAATAAAAGTGTACTTCTAGTGTATGAAGAGTTTATGTGGTCTAATACAAAGAATATGAAAGGTCGTGAAGTCTTTTTTCCAACGCCTTCGACCGTTCGTCAATCCAAGATTTATGCTAAAAGTTATTCCCCTTTTACTGGGCACTATGTATTCTGCATGATCCGCCGTGTGAAGTAGACGTCCGCCGCGTGGCAAGGTCTCTGCTACCGTTAAGGCTGCGCGAAGTGCTACATGAAGTAGTTTTCAGCTACGCGACCGCACACATTTCTTTGGAATTCTTTTAGTTTTCTCTTATTTTCACATTCTAGGAGGGGTGTTTTTGTCTTTTCCTTATCCCATAACTCCAACCCATGAATATTAACTTCCCCCAAAAGCCTAAGTCAGTCAGATTTCATAAGTTACGACAAGCTTTATCTCTAAAAAATACTCCATAGAAGCGTTTCTCAAGTTCAAGCTATGAAGGATCAAGTCCAGAGCTTTTCTCTAAGAATTTCTAAAATTTAACAAGGGCTTTCTATTCCATGTATGTGGGATTTCATTGATGGATACTGGCGAGTCACTAAATGTATATATTTTTAACTCGTAATCTGTCAAATAATAGTATAGAAAGATGTCGAACCCACAGAGTTTGGTTTGTCTATTCTATAGGTGTTTCTTGTTTTAATTACTATTTAAGAAAATAGTTGAATGGTGAATTAATTAATTAATAATACAAAGAGTAGAGAAAATACTTCAGTTTTCACAATATATTAAAAGGTGTTGGAGATCTTAAGTTCACTCAATATTTCTATGTAAAGTATATTCTTCATTCCTAAATTTATATTTCTCATAAAAGTATAAATATCTCTCATGATTATACATCATTACTGAAATTGAACAATTAAATATACTCCTCTCGGTTATACAATTTAATTGTCAAAATAGTAATATTTAAGAACGGAAAATATTTACTTGAACTAAAACATATTCTTCTAAGTAAGTCTCTTTGGATTACCTTACTTGTTATAACTAATATTTACACTATTCGCATATCTCGATTACAAATAAGTTTGGATCCAATTATAACATAAAATAGATAGATGTCACTAAAATATTAACAATATGCCAACACTCCACTTAACGGTATTACTTCTTCCGCCTCTCTCGATTACAGAATTAGTAATATGTTAATACGTGGTAAACAATAGATATATGTTAATAAATAAAATAATATCTAACTATGAAATAAATAAAAATTAAATATATAGCTTAAGATCACACACGTAAAATTTAAAAATAATACTTACTATTATATAGAAATATCAAGATCCATAATTTTTCCAACACAAAAGAAAATTATTCCATAATAGAAATGGTACTACTAACAAAAATATTTGTCTCCATTAAATAAGAAAATAGAAGAAATATTCTAGAAGAATAATTTCACTATTTAATTAAAAGAATAATTTTCAACATCAAATAACTAAAAAATAGTAGAAGAAGAACTTAAAGAAATATATAGAGTGTTTGTGTTTCCGCCCCTCTCTATTGCTTTAGCAACTCCTTGTGTTATTTATAGTCATTCTCTGAAGATGGAAATCACTCTTTTCTCTCAAATTTGTCCACTTGCAAGTTGAGATCTTTGACAAATTTAAAATGCTAAAGTCCAATGCATACCAACATTTGACAAAGTTTTCTTTCCAGCTTTTCTTTTGCTTTGTTTTCCAAATTGGTGGGTTTCATGCTACTACAATTTTCAACTTTTGTTTTTCATATTTGTTGCATCTTCCTTTAATTTCTTTCTTTTTTATTTGTTCTTCTTCCCCTTTTTAGATTGTGGGTTCCACACAAAGAAAAATGTGTCCAAATCTTTTCCATATTTGCACAACTTCTCGTTCCTCTCTTTCATAATTCTTTAATATCTCAATTTGTGTTGGATAATTTCTTGTTAATCAGCATTTGTATTTCTTTTACCGCATATCTACTTAGTTGATGTTTTCTTATGGTAAAGCAACATTTTCTGCAAAGAAAGATTAAAAATATTAATTTTAAAATTAAATAATAACTTAGTATATATATGATATTTTTCTGTTATCAAATATCTTTTTATCTATTAAATCTCAAAGAAAACCTTATTTTTCAATTAATCAAATTCTACAATACCTAGGGTTCAATTTTTCTTCATGAATAGCCCATGAATACATATTTTTACTTAAAATTTAATATTTTTATATGGTTATTTTGGAATCCCTCAGAATAAGAAAAATTCATGTCTTTGAAATTGTGTTGCTTAAATTACATGTTTTATTCAAGATGATAGAATTTGTTATGATCAATTGTACCTTCAATCTTTAAATTCCACATGTATATGATGCACTTATTATTTCGGTCTCAGATTTCAGTATTATTGAGCTATCCAGTATTATCAGTATTATGTAGTTTACCTGTATAATTTAGTTGGGAGTACTACTTAGCACCGAGCAGACATAGGGATGAAGGCTCACCCGTCAGTTAGAACTGGGACCTTTAGTAGCAATCCTAAGTCTCAGAACTACATATCAACATAGGTTTTAAGGGTCACGCGTCAAACCAGGACTGGCACTTTGGTCTCTTTTGAACATCAACTTAGGGATCCACGTCAGACAATATTCGTACCCTAACAAAGTACAGAGCACCTTTCCGGCTGGGGTATAGGTTGGACTCCAATTAGCTTAGACAGAGTATGTCGGTTAATAGTATCTTCCACAATTCGGTCTTAGATATTTGATGACCTTGTATTTAATTTTCTCAATACAATGTTGATTAGTTACATGTTTATTACTTGGTCATTACAACATCTCATTTATTTCAGTTTTATATTCATTTCAACTTCTTAGATATATCATGTTCAACTTGTTAGATTATTGTGTTTGTCTCACATATCCGTACATTCAAAGTACTGACTCCATACTCTTTTGCCCTATATTGTTTTATAATATAGGTTCAGACGCTTAATATCCATCTTGTGTTTAGTATAACTTTCGTATCATTCTAGCAGTTGAGCTTGGTGAGTCCTCATCTTTCGAGGATAAGAGTTATTATTATTTCTTTATGTTAATCTTTCAGTTTTAGATAGTTAGAGTTAGTTGGGGGCTTGTCCCGGTGACTCATCTTAGTAAAGGCTTTCAGACAATGAGACACTAGTTTCATCTTTATGGTTTGTTCCTATGAATTCTATTTTGACTATTCAGTTGTTTTATATTTATCTCAGTTTAGCTTCCGCAACAATTATATTCAGCTATTATTTGTATAAATCTTAGTGTCAAGGCAGACCATGGGTTAGATTGGGGTCACTTGCGACTCTAATCACCGTGTTACGACTAGAGGGTAGTCTCAGATCTTGACAATATTTGTATATTGTCATGGTATCGTTGAGGTTTACTTCAATTCTTCGGTAAGACCTTCATAATATCATCAAAATATATCTATAGACTAACCTGATATTATTTATGAGGATTGTGCCAGTCCTACTATGTGACCTCCATGATATCGTCACATTATAGTTACATACATACTTTCATGGTATCATTGAAGTTTTTTTTAGTTCTTAACGATACTAGTCTCAATATGAAAACAAGAAAATATTCGTAAAGTTAAACTTTTAATAAAAGAATATTGTCTTTCTGTCACGCCCCGAGCCTACACTCTGGACATAACTGGCACTCGAAAACCATTGTTGGTTCCCAAGCGAACCCTTGGCCTGGCTCATTACTCAGCGAAAGACTTACTCAAGCAAAATGAACTCATGATGCAAAATATAACTTTAAAAACTTAATTTAAACTCAACTCCAATAATTGTCTGAAAATAATTTAACAAGTATTGGTTAAACGTCTCATAGACTCAAAACATTACAACAACAAAGGAAATAATGATAGACTCCTTGACCTTTAAACTATCTATAAAGCCTCTACTATTATAGAAGGATTATCAAGACAAGACCCTCGACATCCTAACAAACTGAAAATAAAAGTGGAACCCTCCGGAAGAAATGAGCTCACCAAAGCTAACTGGAGCTGCAAGTGGTATCAACGAAGCGTCTGTTGATGACCCTGAATACCTGTATATGCATCATAAAAGATGCAGGCCATATAGCATCAGTATATGGAATGTACAAGCATGTAAGGGTAATTCTAAAGCATAAACATAAGCTCGAACTGATAGAAAAAAACATACGTACCTCTTCACAAATTCACTCAACTCAACTCAAACTCCACTCAAGGATAGGATACTCAACTCAAGATACTCAAGGATAAAGCAACAATAAAAGATGCAATATATGGAAAGCTTTTCAAACAGTTGATAATAACTCAATTGCATGTAAAAATACAATAATAACTCAATTATATGTAAAAATACAATAATAACTCTTACTTGGGAGATTCTCTAACTGACAACCATCACTATGAGCTATGTGATGACACAACGTCTCGCCCACGCTGCTAGAACTGTCTTATACCTTGCCGGAGTATAAGGCATCCTCAACTAAGTGGATCCACTAAGCTATGCATAAAAGCAATAAGGAATCATCTAAAAAGTATGACCCTTTTTACCCATGTTGGCAGATATGGATTATGAGGACTTTGAGTAGTCTGAACTCATCCCCATATCGGTGGTCAATACTACTCCCAATAATATAACTCATGCTCATATGTTTAAAAACATTTCCTCATCCTCAAACTTTGAGATTATTACTCAAAAGGTTCTCTTAAAAGAGATAGTGCTCAAAACTCCTCATGAACTCATTTGGGAATCGAAGTTTCCTCTCATCTTAAATGTAAAAATATTTGCTCTTGGGAATACTTAGTTCCCATATATTCATTTTGAAAAATAAAACTCAACTCAACTCTCCTCATCCTCATCCTCATTTACTCAAGTCTTAAAATACATTATAAATAATTGTAAAAGACTTCTCAAAATAAGGTTCATGCTGAATTATTGACGTGAACAACTCAATTCAAGGGTTTCAATAACCATATATAGAACTCAATACTCGCAACTCAATAACTCAAGAACTCAAGGACTCAATGATACTACTCATCTCAAGAATGCTCGACTCATAGGGTTCATGTGGAATTATGGGGATGAACAACTCGACTCAAGGACCTTCATGTATAACATATGGTAGTCCCATAATTAGGATATAATCTCAAAGGGATTAGGAACTCAATACTCCAAAACTTAGAACTCGAAGATACTACTCCTCTCAATAACCTTCAATTCATAGAGTTCTTGCAGAATTATGGACATGAACAACTCGACTCAAGGGTCTCAATGAAAATATAGAACTCATGGGTACAACTCTTCTCATTCTCATACTTACTTCCTCAAAACTTAGCTCAAATCGATAGTTGATCTCAAGGGATTCACATTTAAACTCAAAGACTTTCTTGAACTCTACTCTGTAACTCTTTCTTGAATTTTAATTATGAATTCAAAAGTTATAATTCATGATATATAGGATCTCTTGATGATTAGATGTGATTTAGAATAGTAAAATCAGGAAGGGAGTGAAGGTACACTTTAAAAGAACTTAGACGGAACGAACGCTGAAAAAAAGACGGGACAGGCGACCCTGGCGCACTGAGTGGCGCAGGGCGCCAGCCCCTAAACTTCATAACACATTTCCTAGCGCACTGCTGGTGTGGCGCGCCAGCCCCCTTCCCAGAAAATCCGACGATTTTTCTTCTTCGATTTTTTGCCCTAATTCACCTAGAATCGAGTGGTTTCTTCCAAACTCTCTTAGATTCATTTACCCAACTTAATTGCATGAAAATTTACTCAAAAACTCTGAACAACAATGCTCATTAACAAGATACTCCCCTCAAGAACTCAACCAACCATCATAATTCAAGAATGAAGAACAACACCTCAAGAATTTCATCAAGAACCTCAATATACTCAATCTCATGGATGAATTTGAAAGTGGAAACTCATGATTGGTGTGTGGGTGAACAAACCCAACACTATGGAAACTTATATACCTCTTAAGGATCAAATCATTGGCGAAATCCCTCGAAGATTGCAAGAATCTTGAACGCTTGAAGCTTTTCTCCATTTTATCCTCTTGAACTCCTCTCAAAATCCCTAAGTGCGTTTAAGAATAACTAAAACTGATTTCAATCAGTTTAGACCCCTAAAAGGTTAACAAAAAGGGATAGGCTTGTGGGGTAAGGAAAAGACCAAAATACCCCTCATTAATTTGGGTAAATTTTCTTAACTGGACAAGCTGAACTCAAACAGGCATATCTCCCTCATCCGAACTTGGATTTTAGCAAACTTGGCGGCGTTGGAAAGAGGACTTAAAGATCTTCAATTTGATACCTCATGGGCTACCTAACTCATTAAGTGCTAAACGTTATGGTCGTTTGAAGTTGACCCAAAACTTAAAAGAACTTACGGATAACTTGCATGAATTTCTCTTCAGTTCTTTTTGGAACTCGAGGTGCTAAATATAGTGACCTTAACACTTTAGAAAATTTAAATTCCTCGGTAAGAATCTTACTTACAACGAAGAATGGTTTGAGTCTTAGTTAAAAAAAATTCCGGGGTGTTACATTAGTTCCCCCTTGGGATCATTCGTCCTTGAATGACGGCTGGACTAGGTATGGAACGGGGTTACTCTTACCATCTCCTCTGACTCATGAACTTGCCTACTAACACAGGATGTACTGATTCATACCAAGAGTTGGGACCTTCTATAGTACTTAAATCAAGAACGATGCTGTTGTGAATATAGTTACTCTCTCTCTCTGAAGTTACCTTATCTGAAACAATAGAAATCTAGGCATGAAGTAAGAATAGGAATACCATGCCTGGGGTAATGTGACTGCTAGCTGTTAAGCTTAACAACACTCCTCAACTACGCTCTTCTTTCCTTATTACCATACCTCATTGGATGCAACTCATAGCTCCCACAAGGGTACATGACTTCTCTTACCAAGGTCTGAGTCTAATGGCACGCTCTTACTATATTCAAGCTTAACCCGAATCCTAAGGTTCGGGTACTATACCCCTCTATAAGGAATCTCATCCCAAGAATATTTCTCTTTACCACCACATTTAATCAACATTGGGCTCATATCAAGAGCCACCTAATGTTTAACAACACCACATTCAAGCGTAGTACTCTAACAACTCCATGGACTCCTACTAACCAGCTCCTTAAGAAGTTCTCATTTTCTCATCATCTCTGCCATACCAACAAGAATTTCCCTCATTACTACTCGGAACCAACTAAGGGCTCTCATTTAACTATTCCTCATAGTAAAACCTCATCCTCCTCTTCCTCCACATTTATAACCTTAGATGGAATTATCACACCATCATTATCACAATAAGAACATTAACCTTCTCTTTCTAACATCACTCGACTACTAAAAGGACCTTTGAAAAAATATCTCACATACTCTTTTGAACTCATTACTATCTTATTCTCAACACTTGACTTGATTTCTCATCTTATCATCTCCCCCTTAGGTCTAAAGCTGACACTTGAAAGCTATGGACCTATTCCATCATCTCTGAACTGGTCTACATCCCCCTTTACTCTAACACTCTGGAAAAGTTTATCTCATGACTACCGAATTCTCCATATGTAGGTACTGAGACCTCTTTCCAAGATGTTTCGCTTAACCTCTTCTCATTGGCTCCTAAGGCTGCTTTATTGTCACGACCCGAGCCTACACCCTGAATGTGGCCGGCACTCGAGAACCATTTCTGATCCCCAAGCGAACCCTCATCCTGGATGACTACAAGCGGAGGACTAACTCAAGCATACAAAGATTAAAAAATGAATAAAAATTCATGAAACTCAATTACAAAGTTTAACTCAAATGAAAAACTCTGAATAAAAATAAATTATTCAACTCGCCATAAAATAGGCAACTTAAGTCTTTAAAATATTTAACAAAATAAATTAACAGACTTCTGAAACTCTACTGTCTATCTATGAAGCCTCTAAATGATAAAGATGGAAGTCGGGACAAGACCCACGACATCCTGACAAAACTGAAAAGTAAATGAAATC
>JAJONR010013787.1:0-22634 GCA_029582245.1 Solanum etuberosum
GAAATTCTTTTCTGGATAAAATATTTGCATAATTTAATATGCTCTGGCAAAGAAGAGATGTCTTGATCAATTTGAAATTGACCATATTTATCTGAAAATATTTTTGGTAAAATATTTTGATTACCTCCAAAGTAATTCCACCGTTCATAGAACCACCGAGGGATAATAGATTTCGCTAACTCAGGGCTGTATTTTATGAACCAGGTGTGAGTAGTGGGTCGTAAATATAAAAAATTAAACCATGCAGATTTATAATCATGCCAATTGAAAGTTTGTGGTTTAAACTGTTTTGAAAAGTTAATGGGGGTGTGCAAATGGTCTACTTGCCATTCAAATGGAGTTAAAATCTTTTTAATGATAAACTTGGAGTATGCAATGCTATCAGGGTCATTGTCATCACTAAGTTTATGTTCTATTTCCACAGAACCAGTGTCGACTAAAATGAATTCATAAAACCTTCTTGTTTTGAGAGGGTTTTCAGTTTCAACAAAAGTTTGGTTGCAGTATAGAGGCCGCACAAGGTGTTTAATCTCATAGTGCTCATATTCTTTGTCTAACGCGAGGATAGGAGATACCTGCAGAGAAATAATTTTAAAATCTTCTTTTTCTTTCTGAGATTTTTTGGTGGTTGGGGCTACTGCTTCCATGAAATTCTTAGGAGTTTTCGTTGTATAACTGTCTACAGTTTGAACTGAGGAAAATCTAGGTTTTCCAGATGGGGAATAAGAACAAGGTTCTGATTCTTTAACAAATGGCTTTTTTAGGATCAGAAGATTGGAGGCTGAAGAACTGGGTAATGCGGGGTAGGCATTAGAGCTTAAGGAAGGGTTTATTGGTGGCAATTGTGCCAAGGCTGAATACCTGTTGGGGTTATTCAATGATGGAAGTGGTGGCCGAATTCTAAATGGTTTGGCTGAAGGGGTTTGATTTACAAACTCCTTATCCTTAGAGGTTTTGGAAAAGGGCCTTGCTCCTGCCAGCCTCATGTTTTTCCCTGCAAAAATTCTCTTGTTAGAAAGTCTGGGAGAGAATTATCTTCTCCTTTGATAAATTCAATCTGAAAATCAAATCTAGATAATAATGCTTGCCATCTTGCAAAGATTTATTTAGAGACAAGATTTTTAACATCCTTTTGCAAGTTATCTTTAGCAGATTTACAATCTACTCTAAGCAAAAATTCTTTGTTAATCAAATCATCTTGAAATTTAGTAATACCAAGAACGATAGCAAGAATTTCTTTCTTGACTGTGCTATAATTCTTTTGAGCGGAGTTCCAGACTCCAGAAGTATAACGAACTAATTATTCAGAAATGTCGGGGTTTTTCCTTTGTTTAAAAATACCTCCATAACCAATATCTGAAGCATCGGTCTCAATAACCATAAAACAATCAGGGTTAGGAATTCCTAGACAAGGTAAATTCTTAACCATTTCTTTAATCTTAATGACTGCCGAGGTTTGTTCCTTTGTCCAAGGAAGAGGGTTTTTCTTCAACCTGTCATATAAAGGTTTGCAGATCTGTCTAACCTTTGGGATAAAGTAAGCAACATAGTTAAGGCTTCCTAGAAACCTTTGCAACTGAGTTTTATCAGTAATGATGTCAGGAAATTTATCAGAAAACTCGATGGCTCTATAAATAGGTTTGTAAGTACCTTGATACAAATCATGGCCAAGAAATCTGATTTTTGTTTGAAAGAGTTTGATCTTATTAGCACTAACGACAAGGCCATTGTGCTTGACGATTTTGAAGAATATATTCAATTGTTTATATTGATGATGTTTTAATCTTCTCCGAGGACATACAATATTATTGGTGGTGTAGAATGAGGAGGGATATTGCATATTTTGTTTTGAGGTGTTAGACTTTCCAACAGGTCAAGTGTGAGCATGAGCGGCCTCGAGGTATACTTTATAAGATTCCTAATCCTACTTAGAAGTGGGAACGGATCACTATGGACTTTGTGGTGGGACTATCTACCACTGTGGGTGGTTGTGACTCCATTTGGGTGGTTGTGGATAAGTTGACCAAGTCCACCCATTTCATGCCAAATCGGGTGAAATATACAATAGAGAAGTTAGCCGAGCTTTATATCAATAAGATTGTGCAACTATATGGAGTCTCTGTTTCTATTGTCTTTGATCGAGGTTCCTTGTTCACTTCCTATTTCAAGAAGGCATTGTAGTATGGTTTGGGTACTCGATTAGATATGAGTACAACTTTTCATCCTCAGAAAGATGGTCAGTTCGAGCAGACGATTCAGGTTTATGAGGACATGCTCTGAGCATGTGTGATTGATTTTGCGCTAGTTGGGATCGACACTTATCCTCAGAACAGTTTGCCTTCAACAACCGTTGCCATTTTAGTATTCAGATGAATCTTCTTGAAGTGTTGTAATGACAGACGATGTAGACCTCCGATCGAATAAATTGATTCAGCTGAGATGGACTCATTGGATATAGACTTGCTTAGATAGTCTATGGAGAAGGTTCGTATGATTCAGGGTATACGGTTGATAGCCTATAGTTGAAAGAAGAGTTTTGTGGATCTGAGATTTCAAGCTCTAATGTTCATGGAGGGTCATCATGTTTTTCTTCGAGTGTCGCCAATGAAGGGTGTTATGTGGTTCAGAAAGAATGTCAAGCTTAGCCCTAGATTCTTTTTGACCTTTAAGAATTTGAGTCGTGTGGGGGAGGTGGCCAATAACTATGCCTTGCCACCTAGCTTTTTAGTTTTACATCCCGTGTTTCATATCTCCTTGCTTCGAAAGTATGTGTCGTATGGGTCACGTGTACTTTCTTTTGATTTGGTTGAGTTAGATCTAGACTTATATTTTGAGGAGGACCCTATATCAATCTTAGATAGGCAGGTCCGAAAGCTTATGACCAAAGAGAATTATTCAGTGAAAGTGCAATGGAAGCATCGTTCAGTCAGTGAAACGACTTGGGAGACGGAGTCAGATATGCATGCAAGATATCCTCAACTTTTCAAAGCCTTAAGTTTATACTTTTGCTTTATGTTTGAGGAGGAACATGATTTTTTGTAGTGTATAATATAATGACCCGGTCGGTCATTTAAGGAAAGTTTCATGAATTGACCATTTTGCCACTCACGATATCGACCCGCAATCTTTTATGATTGAGTTTGAAATGTTGGTTTTGAACTTTTAGTTAAATGTTGAGAATTTGGTAAGTTTTGGGTTTGAAATGCTTATATTGTTAAGAAAGTGGTTTTTCACGTCTTTTGTGTAGGAATGGAATTCTTTTGATTCCATCAGTCCCAAAATGTGGAAACTGAAGTGTGATGGTTATCGGTTTCAGATTCTGAGACTTTTTGAGGATTTTAGGTCGTAAGTTGTAAATTTGTAAAATTTTAGTCTTTAGATTAACTTTGATCAACATTGGGGTTTTAGATACTCTGATCATGAATCCCAAGAGTCCCGTTAGATTCGGGGAATGATTTTAGGCGTAAGTGAGGTCTTGGTTAATTTTTGAGAGCTCCTGAGCTTATTTTAGCCTTTTAAGGCGTGAGTTAGTTTCTTGTGGTTTTCACTGATGTCGGATCAAGGAGACCTTGGATTTTTGTTTTGACGGCTCCAATCAGTCTGGAATGTTGAATATAATTGATTTACATATGTGATTTTTCTACACGGGGTTCTGAACAAATCACGGTGGTCCTTTTGTTGATTTAAGAGTTGGTTGTATTATGCTTGTGTTTGTAGGACTCACTTTTGTGTAGGCTGGTATCATAAGCGAGATTCGCAAAAGCGAGAACCTCTTCGATTAGGCGATCTTCGCAAAAGCAAAGGAGGCTTGATTTTGCGAGAGCTGAGTTTTTAGCAGAGTTCGCTTAAGCAAATCCCTGGTCACTTTTGCGATACCTGGGAGGGTTTTTGCCTTCAATTTTTGGGCTTTAGGCTCAATTTTCCATTTTTGAGCGTGGTGAAGTCTTGAGGCCGATTTCTGAAAGGTTTCTTATGCTAAATCATTTGGGTAAGCTTTCTTGATCCTAAGCCGTTATTTAGCTTTGGTTATTTATGAATTTTAGCATCATAATTTGTGATTTTAAATATTAATATTAAATGGTGATTTTGAAGTTGTTTTGATCCCTTCTTTGAAACGAATTTCCTTAATAAATTCCTAAAGTCTTAAACCTCGTTTTCAAATATTGTTTTTCGGATTCAGACCTCCTAGTGAAATTGGTTTTGAGGTAGTTGACCCATTTCTCTATATAATTAATGTGGGAATTGTTTTTTATGATGAGTGATTGTGAATACTTGATTGTTATAGACTGTGTGGCTTTGGAAGTGATTCGGAAGGGGAAAACTCAACTCTTGGCGTGATTTATTGATTGATTTAAGGCAAGTGATCTCCTAAACCTTTTGTTCTTGTAGAATTCACATGCTTCCTTCATTTTTTGTATATTGGGAGTAATGGGGATGAGGTGAAGGGTTTAATTGTCCACTTGATATATCTAATTTAATAATAAGGGGTTGAACTTAAAAGGGCTTTGAGATGAAGATGATGATATGAATTTTCTTATTGTGACCCTCGTTTATTGTATGATACAATGCTTGAAAGCATGAATGTGGACTTGAATTGTATAATTTGTTGTTTCTTCCATGTGGTGTGATATTACTTGTGTGCAATGATTATTGAATAGTCTGATAAGATAGGTGATGACTTATGCTGCCGACGAGTGCTATTACACCAAGGTCATTTCTTGCAAGTGATTTGAAGTAAAGCAGATGTGAGATGGTTCTTGATAATGATATAAAGCAAATGGGAAATGGTTCTGACTAGTGCTTTGATATAAAGCGAATGAGAAATGGTTCCAGGAAGTAATATTATGCCGATGGGAAATAGTCCTGGCGAGAGATTGATCATTGTGACTTGATGTATTTGATGCTTATGCGTGACTTACTTGTTAATTGTGATTGATGTACTTATTGCGTGTGACTGAACTACTTGACATTGAGATCGACTTATTTGATTCATTTGATTATTGAATTGTGAATATTGAATTGTTGATATTGGGCCTTGTGAGCTGTGTATTATAGAAATGATAGGTTGGGCTAATTTCTTGCGGGTTGTAGTTTGAGGAGGTTTGATTGGAGTGTAAAAGGTATTCGATTTCCTGCTAGATACCTTGTTTATTAGGTTGCTTGCTGGGTACTATAGTTTTTGTACTCACTCATTTCTTCTACACTTGTGTAGATACCAAGTTCGTCATAGTGTGATCGCTCATCTTCTCTTTTATGAGGCTCGTTGAAGGACTTGAGAGGTAGCTGGATGTAATCCCGACAGACCCTCTTTTCCTTTTCTTTAAGCTTTCTTCTATTTGAGAAACAAAGATTGAGACTTGTACTTATTTCTTAATTACTTACTTTATGTATTTAGTGGCCTGTACACGTGAAAACAAGATTTTGGGGTTATTGTTTAGAATTAATAATTTTTCTGCCTTTTTCTTGTTCTTATTTATATTTCTACATTTCTTTCATTTTTGTTGGGTTGAGTCTTACTTGTCTTGGTGGGGATATAAAAGTGCCATCACGTTCATTTTTGGGTCGTGACAAATGGTATCAGAGCCCCATGTTCATAGGTCCCACGTGTGTACAAGCTATGTCTAAGTAGAGTCTTGAGGATCAGTACAAAGACGTCTATACTTATCTTAAAGAGGTTATAACGATTGTTGAGAAACTTCCTTTTTATTCATCCTTTCTTATCGTGTATTGTTACCTTCGCTAGTGTTGAGTTGCCGCGTGTTATTTTGGCAAATGTGGAGGACCAGAGCTTCTATTTCCAGTAGTAGAGGGGAGGCAGTCCCCGATAATGTTGTTTAGTCACAAGCTAGGGGTAAAGGTAGGGCCCGAGATAGAGGTCTTACTCGTATGGTAGCACCAATTAGAGGTTGTGCTCGTAGAGCGGCACCAGCCAGAGATAGAGCTAGAGGGGCTTCCCCAGACCACATGTTAAGGTGGTTGAGGACCAGGTTCCTCTCGAGTTCTGAGCTCCCTTGTTTCTGGAGACTTTGTTGAGAATGTTAGGAGTGCTGGAGAACTTCTCTTAGGGTGGTGCGATATGTAAGCCACAGGGTTCTTATACAGGGGTAGGGGCGCAAACCCCATATCAGCTGCGGCTTCCAAGTATTCAAGATCAGGTGGGTCAGCCACCCGTGGTTCCGACATCGGTTGTGGGTGTTTAGATTGCTCCTGAGATTATTCTGACGATGGCTAAGCTGAAGTTATACGAGAGGATTCAGAAGATGAAACCACTCCTGTTTCAAGGTGGTAAGAGTGAGGATGCTCATGACTTTATGAATTTGTGCCATGATATGCTTGAGGTAGTTGGTATGATGGATGCTCATGGTGTTTGATTTTTTGCACTACAGTTTCGTCGACGCGCCAAAGAGTGGTGGAGGACTTTTTTGAGGTCTAGACCTGTTGGATCTTCCCCGTTTGAGTGGGATGCGTTCTCTAGTGCCTTACGGTATCACTTCATTCCTTAGAGCGTAAGGGAGGAGAATCGATTGAGATTCGAGAGCTTGACTCAGGGAAGATTGTCTAGGACCAAGTATGAGACCCGTTTTCTTTGAGCTTTCTAGGCATGATATGACTACTGTTCCGGATGAGGCAGAGAAAGTTTGCAGGTTTTTGAGAGGGTTGACTTTCTCTGTCAGATCTTATGTGTTTAGAGAAGCCAAAGATGGGGCTTCCTTCCAGTCCATTGTAACCACCGTAAAGGAGGCAGAGTTAATGGTTTTAGAAGAGTTTGGGGAGACCGAAAGGGCCCATGCTTCTATTCAATTTATTGATGCCCTATCTTAAGGCAGAGGTTCACATAGAGGTTGTAGCTCCTTTCAGCGTCGTGGACTGGCTCATGATTCTATACAAACAGCTGAGGGTGGGCAGTTAGCCCGAGGATCTTATGGTTCGGGTCGAGGTGTCCATGGTTGTTCGTCTGGTTTGCAGCAACAGTTATCTGTGTCTAGATATTGCTTTACTTGTGGGGGTCGAGGTCATATGATGCGACAGTTCCCTCTACACACTGAGTCAGCATATCAACTTTCTTATCCAGCTATTCCAGCTAGGGATTGAGCGCCTCCAGCTAGGGGTCGAGGCACAGTTCAGTCCGGTAGAGGTGGCAGCACTTCTGCTAGAGGTGCTTCAGCTCCGCCAGGTGGAGGTAGAGCTTTTACTAAGACTATAAGTGTCTGTGAGGGCCAGTGATATGCTTTTCTAGGGAGGCATAAGGACGAGACTTTTGATGTTGTGATCACAGGTACTCATTCGTTTTTGTAGCCATAATTTTAAAAATATACTAACAATTGTGGTGTATAATAGTTTTTCTCATCCAAAGCCATCTAATTTTTCTTTTATTCTTCATAGATAGGTACAATATTTTTTAATCAATAACTCTAAAGCAGTACTCGTTTTCTCATCATTTTCCATTTTAAACAAAGAGATTTATCTTTTCATCTCAAAACTTTTCTTTTAGTCGAACTTGAAATTGGGATGGAGAATTATAAAGACCTCAATCATTTTTGTCACCAACTAGATTTTCAACTTCATCAGGTTAATAGATACAAAAGATATACCAGGATGGAGATGGGTACAATTTGGACTCCAACCATTATCTTGTTGTAGTAGAACCTTCAAAAAAAATTGCAAACAAATCTTGATCGGGTAGAGGTGAAGTTCTCTTTCTAAACATCAATACACCACCAAAAAAATATTAATATAAAAAAATACTTGTAAATATTATGAAAACTTACTAGTTCAACGAGAAAAAAAATTGGTGTTTAATTGAGAAAAGAGAGGAAGAAAGTTTGTAGGGAGAGAGAACATAGTCACACAAAGAGAAAAAAAATGACGAATGATTATTTTAAAGAATATTAAATAACTCTGAACGGTATTAAAACTCTCCTACAAATTTGATTTGCTTAGATATTTTAAAATCCAATAAGAGTCTTTTTTCAAAAACAAACAAATGGACTTAATGGGTTGAATCTGAATGATTAAGATTTAGATTTGAAAACCAAACACACTTAATGGATTGCATCTGAATGATTCAAATTCAGACCTCTATTGACACGACTCAACCCATCGAGCCGTGCGGGCACCTACTCTAGCACCTAAGTAGGAGAACCCTCAATTCCCAATAATTAAACAATGCGGCAGATTAAGAAAACTATGATAAAACCATTTCATATATATTTATAAATAAGAGTTTTAAAAAAAAATCTAGTTAAGACTTGTAGAGTAATTAACAACCCCAGGGATCTAGTCTAAAAAGGTACAAGAGCTTCTAAAATATACAAGATATAAACGAAATAACAAAGACACAGCTCCCATCATGCGGAAAGAAAAATAGAAGCTGCTGGAGATTTCTTCGTCTTCACCTAATGAAACATCACTGACCCTGCATCCAGACTATGCCAAAAAGGCATAGCAAGAATAGTATCAGTACAACCACACGTACTGGTAGGCATCATCGGTCAACCTCAGTACCCACTGCATAATATAAGAAATGGACTAGAAAAACATGCAATACTCTATCCATTCCTCCACCTTTATATTTCCTGCCCTTACCATATCTGGAAACTTAACCCACGCTAGTACACTTGACTCTAAACCCTTACTCGTTCCATTTTCTATCATAATTTAACCATTCTACGCCTCGAATGAGATCCTGAATATAACTACTACCAACCCGACCAACCACTCACGACAGGCCCTTACGTATTCCACATCACCACTCAACCCTTGACCCCATAGCACTTCCTATCAAGCCTATTAACTTACCATATCGCAACCCACCCATATAACCATGTTTAAGGCATCAGCTAGTTATCAATTCGGGATCAATGAACAATTTCACATTTTCAACAACACACACATATGACAAGTCAATGGTCCTCTCATGGGACCCATACCCAAACTGTTAGTGTACCGGATCGTGGTACCCGTTCCAAGTTAGTGTGTCAGATCGTGACACCCGTTCAAATTATGTATGTCGGTACGTGACATTTGATCCCAGTTAGTGTGTCAGATCGTGACACCCGTTCCAATATTTATGTATACCGGTACGTGGCATCCGATCCCAGTTAGTACAATCACAATCACAATCACATCCATCATTGTACAACACTCAATTCGTATAGCCAAATATTAGTTCGTGGCATGCATTATTCAACGTCAGTTCATTAGGTTCGTTTTCACCCCTTATCATTCTTCGCATACACGCATGCATAGAATATTACACTAAAACAATGCCACAATAAAACAACCCCAACCTCACAATTAGGAATTTACCCATGTCCTAGCCCTAGTTCATTGACTAAGACCTCCTCATACTTATACTTCTAATGTAACCCCTAAGCTACAATCACAAACCTTCGCTTTTCGGTGCACAAAAGCCTACACATGGATTCTATTGTCAAGATCGATATATCACGCAGTGAATAACAAATTTATAACTACTCAATTAAATAAACCTAGCCTACCTGGGCGCCATTCATTCATAGAGGGATTGTAGATAAATTTCTGGTTTTCGTACGACGGGACGGTGGATTTGACGAGAATTCCCCAAGCTATCGCCATCCCCACGCTAGAAATCTCTTTCTCCTGCCTTCCCAAGCCTAGAGCAGCTTTTGGAGGGTTTCTAGGGTGATTTACACCTAGGTTAGGTGTTTTAGGAAAACGGAGAAAATCAGACTTCGCGTTATTTATATTCCGTCTCACCTATCCCGCTCTGGTGGCTACTTATCCCACTGTGGCGCTGCAGCCCTAGTGGCATCTAGCCCGCCCTAGCGGGACAGTGGCCCTAGTGTTTTCCAGTGTTTTACTTTTCCTAACTAACGACGGTTCGGGTTGTTACAATAGATACCAATTTACCCCTCGTTCATCCCCGAACGACTAGTTGGACGGATCATTATGTGCCCTCCCTCGGAGTATTTTAAATTAAGAGACAGTCCATTACAAAATTTCAGATGAGGATGGCTTTCAAATTTGAAACATGAAAGGTTCTATACTCAAAGGACCGGTTAGGGTAATGACGCAACGCCCGTAAAAGAATTGCATCCCAATTTACACAGCCTGGCCCCGCCAGGGCGGCAACCCTCCCACTGAGGTGGGGCTGCTGAGGCACGAAATCTCCCGCTGCAGCGGGATATCGGAAACAGTAAAGGGGGGAATGGGGAATGGTTTCCTCATTTCTTCTTTTTTCTCACTCAAACTACCCAAAATTCTCTCAAACGCTCCGTCCCGAATGTCAATCCTAAGGTAAATTTCTCATTTTCTTGCACTTTTTACTTCAATGCTTGGTTAACAACAATTGCATGCTGCTATTTAATCGATTAGAAATGGTTCTGGGTAGTTATTCGAAAAGTTGGACATAGGTTGCTAGTTTTGATAGGAAACGTAGCATGGGCACTTCCCTTACGTCCCCAACGTCTCCATAACGTAAGGATTTCGTAAATGTATGGTCGAATCGATACCAAAATGAGTGGGGGAAGTTGAATAGTCTCTTGATGTAAAAATTGAATTCGGACATCATTTAGGAGTTATTTTTCCAAACTAGTCGCATATTTGGACTCTAAGGTACTTAATATACCCTGATCTGCTAAAATTCTGTCGAAAATAAAGGTTTTGGGATAAAGAGGCACCATGATCGCACCTGGCATTCGTCCCAGATGAAGGCCGCTCTGGCGGTCTTCATCCTGCTATGGCGGCCTTCTCCATCCCACCCTAGTGGAATTTTAGCTGTTGTGGCGGGATTAAGGAGGCAGTAGCCTGGGTCCCTTTTTAAGGCTTAAGACTTTTATTCCCCTCAGCCCAACTAGTGTCCAGTCCCATGGAGTTCTAACGTGTATATTTCAAAACTTTGCAGGCTTATCTCAGTGGCAGGAATTAACGAAGAAAATCTACCCTTCGTCCGGTTTCCCGATCGTGCTAGTCGGGTGAGACATCATGATTACCGAGGTAATAAGTTCTGTTGTGAGAGAGTTTTCATCTTGCAGGGTTTAGAGGGGAAGGAGCCGGCCTTTTTTGCTCGTCTTATGGAATTTGGCTGGGTCCCACTGACCGAGGCTCCCCCGGATGCACGTTCCACTTGTGTTAGGGAGTTCTATGCTATCCTCCCTACTGTCTGCTGGGATGACCCTTACCCGATCATACGCATTCGGGGAGTCGACATCCCCCTGAATGCTACAGCCATCAATGAGGTACTAGAGGTGCCCGTGGTCTCACATGCAGAGTACGAGGCCAAGCTGAGGGAGACGGATCTGGGCTGGTTGAGGGATACGCTGGTAAAGCCTACCCATCGGGACGGGGTTTACTGTCCTACTACAGAGGGCATTACTAGCGTGGACTGGTCACTGGATGCTAAGAGGTTGCTACACCTGGTTACTAGGAGGATCCGCCCGTCGGGAAACCGCACCGACGTGACATTTCCTTGGGCCTTGTTGGTGGCGTGCGCCATTCAGGGTATTGAGCTGAACGGGGGTACACAGATCATTTCTGAGTGGAAGGTATTCTACAGGGGAAACAAGAAGGCGTTCTTCCTGCTGGGGTTGGTGACCGCAATGTGTAAGAGGGCAAGGGTGCCCCTCCTGGACACCGATGAGGTACTCCCTATGGATCCCCCCGTTCACCCTCTTTTGGTTAGGTCGGGTTCTACTTCTAGGAGCAAGAGGAGGAGGACGGACAGGGCCGGTAGCACTCAGGCGGCTGCGGAGGTGGATGCCGAAGGAGGGGAAGACGGTGCAGGCAACGGCGCCCATTCCTCCCGGTCCCAGCCACCACTTTCAGGTGCACAGGTGAAGGAGGATTTAGCGGCTGTCCGGAGGAGATTGGGGCGTTCTTTTGCTAACACCACTCCGGTTCCACCCAGTACTTCCCTGGAGGTTGAGATGCTCCGTCGTGAGCTGCGCCATGAGAGGAGGAAGGTCAATAGAGGGATACTCTAATGGTCCAGATGTGGAAAACCCTGAAGCTGATCTTTTCTTGCGTTGCCCCCGGGCAGGATATTCCCCTTGTCGAGGCAGGAGACTTCCGGCAGTTACCCTTCTGGACGAGATTGTGACTGGCCTGGTACGCCCGGAGGATCTCGACTCTGATGATGACACCTCCCGGTCGCAAGGATCTTGATTTAGTTTTTCGCCCCTTTTTTGGGCTTCTAATGAACAAAACTTTCTTTTCGTTTTTCCTATACCTTTTGTAGCACATGGATCCTAGTTTTTCTGCTGTTTTTCGCAGCTAGTAATTAATTGCTAAGTTTTATAAACCATACTCGATTGCTGAACACTGATAGGATTGCAGGGATTAGTTCAGGTACGGTTCGAGTTCTAAAGTTGTGACTAGGGAAAATTAGGGAGACTGAGCTGATATTCTATCTCCCCCTGTCCCGCTCTGGCGGGAAAAATCCCGCACTGGCGATCTCGCCTTTAGGATGATCCCCTTTGTTAGGATAATCGTTGCCTACCCTGAGTCAACCCAACGATACACACTCCAAACTCGTTCTCATTAATTCAACACCCCACACACACATCCCCAGGATACACCCAGACATTTACATGGTTATAAGTTGGTCGCAACGCACGTCCAGATTCCATTTTACGAATCACATCGTAGACCATCTAGACCCTTGCACCGAACTTAGCCATGACCTTTCTTTCCAACAATAAGTTCAGGAACTCAAGCAGTCACAACTTGAACAATTTCAACAATTTGGCCAGCATATTACACCTATCAAAGTTCAGACACGCAACCATGTGCATGAGATCATATCATAACATTCAAGCAAATATACTTTTCACATCGTCAGTTAGTTCAGAAACCAAAAGCACACCTTCATAGTTTTAAGCTACAACTCACAGACAGGTTCAAATTATTAGTTAGTTTGCCCCATAGATGACTATTACTGATCATCCATGCATTCGTACAGCCTCTAAGGACAGATACCAATTGGAACCTTCTCAATTCCAATTTACCTTGCTTGGGTCCCATCAGCCGGGACTACGGCGTTCAGCTTACCTCGTTGAGATACCAATTGGAGTCAGGAGATACCAATTGGACTCAACTCATACCACAAGCGATAACTCACACGAAATGAGAGAAAAGACATGACAACTTCCTAGAATGCTTCACATCTTCCCGAAGATTAGATGTGGACGTCAACACACCCATCCGTAGGAGTCTACTCCACATTTGCTCTTGTACTGGGAGACCGCTAACCTGGGCTCTGATACCAATTTGTCACGACCCAACCCACCGAGCCATGCGGGCACCTACTCTAACACCTAAGTAGGGAAACCCTCAATTCCCAATAATTAAACAATGCGGAAGATTAATAAAACTAAGATAAAACCATTTCATATAGATTTATAAATAAGAGTTTTAAAAACAATTCTAGTGAAGACTTCTAAATTAATTAACAACCCCAGGGATCTAGTCTAAACAGGTACTAGAGCTTCTAAGATTTACAAGATATAAATGAAATAACAAAGACACAGCTCCCACCATGCGGAAAGAAAAATAGAAGCTGCTGGAGATTTCTTCGTCTTCACCTAATGAAACATCACCGACCCTGCATCCAGACTATGCCAAAAAGGCATAGCAAGAGTAGTATCAGTACAACCACACGTATTGGTAGGCATCATCGGTCAACCCGAGTACCCACCGCATAATATAAGAAATCGACTAGAAAAACATGCAATAAAATATTCATTCCTCCACCTTTATATTTCCTACTCTTACCATATCCGGAAACTTAAACCATGTTAGTACACTTGACTGTAACCCCTTACTCGTTCCGTTTTATATCATTATTTAACCATTCTGCCCCTCGAAGGAGATCCTGAATACAGCTACTACCAACCCGACCAACCAATTACGACACGCCCTTACGTATTCCACATCACCACTCAACCCTTGACCCGATAGCACTTCCTATCAAGCCTATTAACCGTTTTAATATTAATCCCCATCCGGGTAATATTTAACTATTAATGAAGACGACATATCATCTCCCCAATCCTTAACAACAGTACACACATTTGTTACCACCTTCTACATAACTAGGATAACACCGGAACCGTTGGTTCCCATTTACCACAACACATTCCGATCTGGACCTAACCGTTCACCATTTGTTACACAAACAGACATATCCAACTAACTTACCACATCGCAACCCACCCTTATAACCATGTTTAATGCACCAGCAAGTTATAAATTCAGGATCAATGAACAATTTTACATTCTCAACAACACACACATATAACAAGTCAATAGTCCTCTCATGGGACCCATACCTAAACTGTTAGTGTACCGGATCGTGGTACCCATTACAAGTTAGTGTGTCGGATCGTGACACCCGTTCCAATTATGTATGCCGGTACGTGACATCCGATCTTAGTTAGTGTGTCGAATCGTGACACCCGTTCCAATATTTATGTTTGCCGGTACGTGGCATCCGATCCCAGTTAGTAGAATCACAATCACAATCACATCCATAATTTTACAACACTCAATTCGTATAGCCAAACACTAGTTCGTGGCATGCATTATTCAACGTCAGTTTATTAGGTTTGGTTTCACCCCTTATCATTTTTCGCATACATGCATGCATACAATATCAGACTAAAACAATGCCACAATAAAACAACCCCAACCTCACAATTAGGAATTTACCCATCTCCTAGCCCTAGTTCATTGACTAAGACTTCCTCATACTTATACTTCTGATGTAACCCCTAGGCTACAATCACAAACCTTTTCTTTTCGGTGCAGAAAAGCCTACGCATGGATTCTACTATGAAGATCGATATATCACGCAGTGAATAACATATTTATAACTACTCAATTAAATAAACCTAGCCTATCTGGGCGCCAAGTATTCGTAGAGGAATTGTAGATAAATTTCTGATTTCCGGACGACGGGATGGTGGATTTGACCGGAATTCCACAAGCTATCCCCATCCCTATGCTAGAAATCTCTTTCTCCTGCCTTCCCAAGCCTAGAGCAGCTTTTGGAGGGTTTCTGGGGTGATTTACGCCTAGGTTAGGTGTTTTAGGAAAAGGGAGAAAATCAGACTTCACATTATTTATATTCTATCTCGCCTATCCTGCTCTAGCGGCTACTTATCCCTCTCTGGCGCTGCCGCCCTAGCGGCATCTAGCCCGCCATGGCGAGACAGTGGCCCCTGTGTTTTTCCGGTGTTTCGCGTTTCCTAACTAACGACGGTTCGGGTCATTACATCTATTAAGTGCAAACAAATGAGGCCTTACTATCCTCTCATACACGGTTTAAAACATATAATTATATTTTGTTGTTGCTATAAAGTATTTATAATTGCAGATATATTAATTTAGAGAAAAACATTATTTTCTTCCTTTTATCTTCTTCACCATTACAAAGGATGTATGTGTACATTAAAAGCACTTAATTTTCAATAAGTGCTAGAAAGTTGAATCATCTAAATTTAATGTCAAGGAAAGGTGACAGTGCAGAGTGCACACACACGTTTAGTTTACTTCTTTTTGGCTAGTTCATTACACAATTTAATTAATGATCATTTCATTGTATTGCTAATATTTAATTTATAATCAAAAACATAATTTAAATATAACTATTTAATATTAAATCAAATAGATATTAAATTTGGTGGAGAGGAAAATGGTAATCCAACTTTGAAGGTTTGAGATTCCCACTTTTAAAAATATATATGATATATTTGTAACACGCTTTTTATTGTTACTTTGCACTAAACATATAGGCATGCCGAACATACAAATCTGTATTTTTTTCCCTCCCTTTTGTTCCCTTTTTCACTAAAGTACGCACTTTATTTGTGTTTTGCACTTAAAGCCCCAACAGATCTCAGAACTATTTTGCACTTATTGCTTTTGATTTCACTGATTTCTATGTAGTTTATACAAGAAGGGCCTAAAATGACCCTTAACTATTTGAATTTGTACAGAACCACCATGTATCCACCTTTCGGCCACCATATATCCTAACACCAATCTTTTGGCACAAAAATACCCTTGATATTAGCTATTTGGCTCATATTTGATCTTATTTTAACAGAGCTCCTAAAGTTAAATTAATAAATATATATTTATTATATTTCCTAATGTGATTGGTCTAAATTTAAACTGTTCTCTAATAAATAATAAAAGCCACATTTTTTTAAAAAATATATTTTTTATTTTAATAATAAAAACCATATATGATTCATATTTTGACCTAATACACTTGAAAATAATATTAAAAAAATAACTAATTTGATTATATCTTCATATTGCCCTATTTTTAATCAACCTCTAATTTATTATAATCTAACTCATAAATGGAGATCGAAACTAGAATCAATACTCGTCCACACTGATTATCCATCTATGTTTTTTCTATTATTCTTATTAATATATAGTTTTCTATCAATTATCCAAATGTCTTGTTCAGTTCCTCTTTTTATTCTTTTTAAAATCTTTCATTCATAATTAGGATATACAGGACTCAAACTTGAAATGAACTTACATGTTCATATTCTTTTAATATGTATTTTTATCATGGTGGGGGTAGGGTTGGGGATATGATTTATTTTTTTTAAATTTGAATTTTTGGTAAACACAAAAGAAAAATGTAGTATACGTACACAGTTAATTAATTAAATCATCATTTATTGAACTAATTATTTCTATATGAATGTCATCATTATTTTTCCTCTTTTTTGCTCCCTTCTTTTGTTATAAGTTGAAAAAAATTAATATTTAAAATGGTGGAAAATATCAAAAAAGAAAAAGTGGAAGAGAGAGGAAGTGAAGGGGTGGAGGGGGGGGGGGGAGTGTAGAGAGTAGAGGACTAGTTTTTTTTTTATATGTTTAGTTTACTATGGAATTCAAAATCTGGACAATCATATGAGCTCATATATTAAGTAATTTCAAATCATTTTAATAGAAAAGAGCCTAAAATGCCCTTAAACTATAAGATTTGGTACAATATTACCCTCCATCCACCTTATGAGTATGAACAGTTAGACATAATTTATTTTTTTAGCCAAAAGATTGATGTCAAGGATATTTGGGGGTCGAAAGGTAGATGAAGGATAGTTTTGTACTAATTCAAATAGTTGAGGGGCATTTTAGATCTTTCTCCAAAGTTTATAACATCCTCTGACATCTCTTGTACCCAGTCGGGCCCCTCTAGTAATTAATTCTTGAAATTTTAATGGTCTCGAAAAAATGGTTATAGACTTCGGAAGCTACTTGAAGAATACATAAGGGATCAAAGTAAACAAAAACAACTTTCAAACATGTTATGATGGCAAGTCAACTGAGTCTTATGGTGTCATTTTGGGCCATTGATTTGACTGTTAAAGCGATATATCAAGGCAAACAACGAACTATTACTTTATGAGTGAAGTCATGAGCTTTAGATTAGTTTGTGCTCGCCTTCCCCGGACCTGCGCATCGCTGGAGCTTTAGTGCATCGGGCTTCCCTTCAAATAATGATGTGCAAAATAATCCCAACAATACTATGAGGGGTTGTATTAACATTAACTTTATTATAGTATTACATTCATACATGTTTGGTATTTTTATCCTATAACTTGTGCGTGTTACTTCAAATAAGTGTGCACTTCAATTCTTATTGTTTTCTCCATGTCCATATATCTTGTTGCATTATTTTTTGTTGCTTTTGAAAACATTGTAAACTCATAGTATAAGTTTGCTTGATGGTGTTATCACTACATCAAGGATGATGAAAATAGGTCAATCATCCTAATATTTACATATGGAGGGATTCATGCTCAAAGGACCTTGAGATAGGTAATGATCAAGGTTTTCCTCTTTAAGTGGAGTATATTCTTTTCTCTGTGTTGTAAAGAATTCCTTGTCTTCTCAAATGAGGAAAGGCGGTGAGGCAAATTTCTTAGATGAGCTAATGGGTGTAAAGGAACTCGAAAGTAATTGCGCTAACAATCTTTTTCCCTTTACCAATCAGGGATCCCCTGCTTCTTTTACTCTCCATCATAGCTTATTCACCATTTGATAAACAGTGACACTGTTCCCCCCTTCATCATGTGAATTAAATATTGCAATGCAAAACCTCTCCTTAACCTACTCTTGTGGTGGTCTCTACCTCAAAAGACCACATAAATAAATTACTTCTTAGAGAAAATCACTACAAGAAAAGCAGGTATAATCTCTTTAAGTTTTTATCATTTTGACATTAAGAAGGGAGCCTTGAAACAATTATAAAGTTGTCTCGGTGGATTCAACCTATAATGTTTACATCAAGATAGGATGTCTACTTATATTGATAGAAGATTCATGGACCTTGCCCAGATTCGACAGAAATGCAAGATATGTCATGCACCAGGTTGACCTTATCATTAAATTTGTATATTTGATTGACTACACTCCTTGTGAATCTAATAAAAACTTGTAAACGAAATTATATAAGTCTAATAATGGACTTGAATACAATAAACATCAACATAATGTTTCTTCAAACATCGAGGATCAATATCTTTGCAACTATTTGGAGATTAAATAGCAAATGCTTAACTATGCTTAGTATAATGTTACGTGAAGAATCAATGATCAAGGCTGCTAATATGACTACCAAATGTTGCTCGTGACTTAGCCTTATCCTGAATAACTAATGCATAAACCCATCAACACTAATTTGTCTCACTATTGAAACCTAAACCCTCTATGCCTCATCTGAATGTATTAGCGGCTTAATATTCACCATCAAGGAACTTCACTTTAAGGCTGCTTACACATCACCCTACTCAGATACCACTTATGGGATTACACTAAGTTTGTTGGGGTTGTTGTTTGCACTTTAATTTGTGCACTATAATGATTTTGTCATTCTTCAAACTTGTAGGAAAAGTAACAGAACCATTTCTCCCAAATCCTTGTGTTGATAAAAATAAATATGCAACAGATAACTTATATATAGAGAGAGAAACAACATAAAATTTTACGTTACTCCATTCAAGACCAAGTACTCATGAGTAAAGCTTGAATTACAAAAGAAGTTTAATACTTAAAAAAGATCAAGAAGTAACAAAATGCATAGGTCTTTCCTCACGGTTATAGCCTACATGTACTGTATAAAAGCTAATGAAATGTATGCTTTCTCAAGGTACCACCTTCTATTTTCCATGACAAGAGAAAAATAGGAAATCACGAGATGTTGATTTGATCAAGGAGTTTCCTGCATACCAGAGGTGGAAAAACCTGATAGGAAGATTAGAAGAAAATTTGATATGAGTTTACATTACAATAGAGAATTGATTAATGATCCATGAAGGACTAATAACAGACAAATATCGTCATACAATAGCAAAAATTAGCATTCTTATTTTGGGTCAAAGTGCATTCTTTAATTAGGTGTAACCTTATCTTAGGGGAAATATTTCATATCCTTAAACCTAGACATGAATGAAGTTGTAACCTAATCCATATAAATACACATACAACATTGAGCTCATTTACTTATGATATTAAAGCAAGCATGTTAAGTCAACATATAAGACTAGAAACTACTTAGGTGAGCTCGCATGTACTATCAAGACCAACCACAAGAGATTCTAAAATATAAATGCAAGGTATTTTAAATCAATACGAACCTTTTTCAGAAGGATCTGGCACCGGAAGCAAAACCTTTTCAGGGGTATTGACAATTGGGTCCATATGCATAGTTTGTTCAACATTCTCTGCCTCATCCTGGAAGGAATAACACTTTGTCAATTATGTCGCAACATTAAAAGAAATTGTTGTTGTCTCAGAAATGTAAACATACCCTGGCCTCCCTTTGTTGAGACATATTTGGAATCTGCTCAATTTGGTGGCTGTAGGTACATCAAAAAGAATTAGAAACCATCTGATTCACGGACATCAACAACCAAATAGATGCTTTCACTATGTAATATCATATCAAAAACTAGTTATCCTGGAAATTGGACAAATTATTTTTTTTGGTCAAAATTCTGTTTGCACAAAACCTAATGGAAACATGATTTTGTTAAAGAACAAAATAGCACAGATATACCATGAAGTTAAGTGAACAAGGCAGTAACTATAAAATACATTACGTGCAGAAACAATTGTCCTTATTTGCAAATAAATAAAACATATTGTTACCTAGAATCAGTTACAAATGGTGCCATCTGAGGAGAAGATGATGGCACAACAAAAGGGACTTGACATACCACATTATTCATAGTCCGTGCAGCCTGAGAATTCAACAAAATCATGCATTTAGATTATCATATAGTAGTCCAAAAAAAGAGAGAAATTTAACCTAGAAAAAGTTAGGGAAAACCTGGGCATGCTCAGCCTGAATAGAGATGAACCTACTATAGAACAAATCCCACCAATCTACTAGAAATCCCTCCAGAGATTCGATAGCTGAAAAAAATTCCAGAACTAAATTATTGTACATTAGCACATCACAACAAATAAAAAAAATCAGTAACTATATTTTGTACAACACTCGAAAATAAAGAACTACAAGTAATACAGTTCAATAAACAAGAAAAGAGTTGTTGAGAAAAAATTGACCCTCGATAAGTGAACCATAAAATTCAAAGAATTACATCATCTATCATTCCCTCCATTCTGTTTCTGTGGATACTTTTTGTATGTTACACTCCCTTTAATCCCATTTTATGTGTCACGCTTTTCTTATTAATTTATCCCCCAAAAAATGTAACCTTTGTGTATTTAAAAAAAAATTAGCTTTAAGATCCTCATGTTAATATGATATTTTGTAGTGCATACATCTGTAAACCTTTGATTAGACCACATATTTCAAAAGTCTTCTTTTCTTTCTCTAATTTTTGGGCCCGATGACACATAAATTCGAATAAGGGAGGTATACGCTTAATTGGAGAAACTACATATAATTAGACATACTTCACTACAATATGTATTATTATTACCTATACTTTCAAAATAGTATGTATCAAACCATTAATTAAGAGTTTTCTACCATATATCGAGGAAGATGTACTTAGATACATGTATTTTTCTATCAGATACACTAGAATAGGGGAGAGACAAGCAACATGGGGAGGGAGACGAGCATAATTTGTTATGTATCCCAGATATATGCGCATCACACTAGATACATGTATCTGTATCTGTAACACCTTCAAATCTCTCAGTACAGATCAGGGTTGGACAGTTCTAAAAATTTCTAAATCTGTAGATTTGTTGCATTTACGGACACCATCTACGGGTCGTAAAATGGAACCACGAGTTGTAGATATGATCGTAGATGAGACTTCAAAAACTTGGAAAATTTCTTAAATAGAATGATTCACGATTATGGGTCATAAATCCTCCCATAGATCAAAGCTCTGAAACTTAGTCTGTTTTTGATTTCCTACGAACGGTCAATACGAGTAGTATAAGGAAGTACGGGTCGTAGATTGGTCTCGTAGTTTGAAACCTTAGAAACTCAGGGTATTCCATTGATTTCTATGGATAGGGTTCTACGGTCTATAGATGGAACCACAGACTATAGATGCCCCTCGTAGATGAACTCCGACAGTTTTTTTAATTATGATCATTTTGGTCTTCTCCCATTCTTGTAATACCTACACTGCATTATTTTTTACTATTCAAAGCAGGATTAAGGAAAAATAAGTAACCCAAACCTTCCCATTCATGCATAATCTTCCCAAAAAAATCTCTTCTCTCTCAAGTACCATCACCAGTAAGAACTGGAGTTCCAAGCTTCAAATCTCCATTCAAGGAATTCAAGTTAGGTTCTTTATTTCAGGTATATAAATTTCATCAATGGGTATCCCTTCATCCATTAAGTTCCAATGAACATTAGATTTTTCAAGTCTTGTAAATTCTCCAAACCTAGGATTTCTATGATCTTCATGGGGTTACAATGTAAATTAGTTCTTCTTCATAAATGGCCCTTAAGTCCATGTCTTACTTATAAATTCCATGTTTAAATGATAATTTCATGAACCATCAATATACAAGTATTTTCATGTTTAAACCTAGGATGCATGTCTCATATTATTAGCTTTACATTATTTATGATACTTTCAGATTAAGTATCTTTTAGTAAAAAAGAAAATTATCGTGATTTATGAGCTACTAAGTATTTATCTTTTATCCGTGTGATTCTATATTATTAGGTTGTTACTATTTCTGATTTAATTACACGTTTCTATGGGAGTTATACTTAGCACAGAGCGAATTTAAGGATGGCAGATTCTAGTCAGTGTTTGTGAACCTTTAGTCACAATCTCTAACTCAGATAACACTTGCAACCATAAATTTGATCTTTTTTTATAAGAACTCAACAATAGATTTTGCATAATGCAAAAAGAATGTCTGTTTGGTAGAATTTAGAATATTGAATAATTAGAAAATAAAAATAGAAATGAGAATAAAAAAGGTAAATGTAAAAATAGTAATGTAGGTTCATGATACTTGTCAAGATATAAATAAGTCAACAAAATAGGTAGTCACATAATAAATGATGCTACAATTAACTAAACACTATTTTATAATTATTACACCAACCTCCACATTAAATAAAGTAAATAGTTACTATTATATTTTCTACCCAAAAAATTCTTATCAAATTA
>JAJONR010013788.1:0-17084 GCA_029582245.1 Solanum etuberosum
CCCCCCCCCCCCCCCCCCAAGAGCTTAGGAGAAGGTAATGTCCTTCAGATTTAAATAAGAAAAGAGTTTCAAACCTTTATGCATGCACCTCCCTAGACTGCTAGCCTTAATAAGCATTTGTAACCGAACGAGAAGAAGATGAAAACTTATATTGCTATTGCTATGGCAATAAAGACTTGAATTGACTAGTGTAAACACTATGCGAGACCACAATGACAAGCTGATCTTAACGTACTAGCATGGATAAATAAGTAAGAACCCTTCCGCATTAACAGCTTAAGCATCAGAAATTATGTTGCCTGGAAGACAATTGTTTTTCTTAACAAAACAAGATGCATCACTCTTTTAAAAGTTCTCATATGTGAATCAATACAATTTGTGTAGTATTAAATTACCGCAATAAGACCTCCACCACCAGGAAAACTCTCAGTCAGTGGGATCTCTTCACTTGAAGGAAGTAGACCTTGCTTCTCAACCCACTGCCGAGCCATATCAACAAGATTGCCACTGCTTCCTCTAACACCCTCGTTTGTAGCGATATCTGCTTTATTGCCAATGACAATGTAAGGAACAGGGAGACCACCAGGACCTCCTGAAGCTAGAGGAGCTGAGAATGTCCCTGCTGTTGCTATCTCTACAGCCCACTTCTGCAAGCTTGTCTTTGTCCTTCTTTGAGATAGATCATATACAAAAATAACACCTAAGGTGGAAATTGAAAATCGTCCATATTAGTTTTCATCCAACCATCATCAGGATGGATAGTTATACAAAGTAATCTCTTCCCACCATCTTAGAGAAGAGAGATGGAGTATATAAAAGTAACACCCCGAGTGGAAATAAAAATGATTTCACCAGACTATCATCAGAACATTACTTCAGAAAGAGAGTTGTCCATTGACCTTTCCCAAATGAAGGGGAAATGTAAGTAACAAAAAATTTGATGACAACAAACATGTAAAAACATCTCTGGTTTCTGTTTAAATAAACTCACATAATCAGTTCTCTAGAACATTTTCGTCCTTTAACCATCTTCTAACATTAATGATCAGGTATCAGCTACAGGTCATTAGGTCATCCAGAATAGATATTGTAACTTGTACATGTTTGCATAAGAAAATAATTTAATGCATACAGAACAGTTTAAGAGATGAAGCTAGTTGCTCACCATTAATTTGTGAGTAGAACAGAGATCGGCAATCTTTGTAACGATCATGTCCTGATATATCCCAGAGTTCAATAAAAAAATCTCTCTCAGCATCACCTTTTATGCTAGTTGAGGAGCTACCAGAATTTCCATAAGTAGTGTGCTTTACAGAAGAAACCAGGAAAAGATTAGTTTTGATATGACATGCATTCTCAGGACATTTTCATAGTATAGGAAAAGCAAAATTCTGCGGATCATACTTTTACTCCGACTGTACAGCCAATTGTTTGAGGAGGACAAGCAATGGAAGAACCATTGAGAATCAGATGAACAAGAGAAGTCTTCCCCACACCTACCAGAAAATATGAAGCAGAAAAATGGTGAAACTAGGAGGCTGAAAACAAGGAATCGCTGTGTAGAAATAAAAAGGGAGAAGCTAATATCCTGAACTTCTTACAAAGTCTGAATTCACAGGGGAAAAAGCTAACACCAAACAGGAAAGACTTGAAGTCTTGAACACTGAATAAGAAGACTACATCAGGATGAACTTATAGATTATACAAATTAAAGACGAAAACCTAGTGTACCCAATGAAACATTCCACCAGTGCTTCATCTAATGTATCCAGGACTGGACTTTTCATGAAGGCTAAAAGCCAAGCATGACTGTGAAAGAAAAAAAGTACGGGAAAAGTATGAAGCAGTAAATGGAACAACTATTTTCACTATATTCCCAACTACATAAATTTCCATCCCCATAAATAAATTTTAAGTGGTGATCCTCAAAGCTATTTGTTTTATTGCTGTTGCTTTGTTTTTTAAGAAAATCAAATGGCGGTCCTCAAAGACTATTAAAGGATCCAAAGAATCTATAAGTTGTAATTATTCCTTCACACAAATAAGGACAAATATCGGAGCTATGGAGTCATTGTTAGAAGTGGAATCTCAATTACTAGCAGCTTATCTAGCTTCCAAGTCCATCCCTGCATCATCTGTTACATAAATAATTGTCGAACACCAAAAAGAGCTTCAAATTATTATATTTAATTGAAACCCACAAAGGGGCTTCAATTAGTCAACTAAACACTGCACTTAAATTGCAGATAAGTGTATGTCAAAGTAATGTTTAATTGACATTTCAGCTTCTTATCATTTGTTTTTAAATACTTAGACAGTTGGACTAATTGAAGCCCTTTTTTCTTCTTTTTTTTTTTTCGGGGGGGGGCGCACTTCCAGATGACTGGTCTGTCAATTTTGTTCAAGATTTGTAGGATGCCACTGACTGATAATCCATTTCAGGGAAGTGTTACCTAACCAGAAGAGACAGAGAAGGGAAGAGGCCGGGGGAAAGGACAATATCTTGAGTCCACAAAGTATAGTACTCAGGTTAACAGACTAAAAAATGGATCATTTACATGAATCCGTGCAACTAGCCTAACTCAATAATGGCAAAGAAGTTAAAAAGTGAGAATCTCAAAGCTCTTCAGACTCGTGGAAGACTGCTGTGATTTGATGCAGTATTCCACACTCCATGTCAAGGACAATGATGCTAGTCCAGCTTATTTAAGTGGAAAAATCAAAGCTCGGAACGGGAAAAGTAAATATAAATATATACGGATCGTTGCAATATCCTTATCAAGTAGTATTTGGACTTTGAAACATTCCTAGATGTTCCGAAGTTAAGAGGAATATCTCAGGGAGAACTTTAGAGAATTCAGGTACATCCACTGTTGCCTGGTGCACAGGTTATTCACCCTATGTATAATGGAGCTGCATATGGAGTGAAAGGCCAGAGAACACAGAATAGGGGCATATTTTACTTTCGGAAAATTCAGGCATATCCACTGTTGCCTAATGCACAGGTTATTCACCCTATGTATAAATGGAGCTGTAGATGGGGCTAAAGGGCCAGAGAACACCGAATAGGGGCATATTTTACTTTCGGAACTTCTGATAAGTTAACAAAGTCACTACCACAGGAGCTTAATGCACTAGATGTACTAACTACTGATTTTAGCATCATAAAACACTGCATCGACAACTAACAAAACTTTCAGTTTAAAATGCTTCGTCACATTTTGAATCTATGAGCATGCAACCTAAGGATGTTTAAGGGAAGAAATTCATCAAACAATATCAATTGATTGTACTATATGAAGGGCATTCAGAAGATCATATCCAAAACATTCAGTTCATTTCAACCAAAAAAAAAGGATGACGTCCAAAACATATTGATATATTTTGGATTGAGCCACTGAACTCAGAAGATGATTTATCAAGAGCAAATGAGGCTAACGTTTGGTTGTACATACTTATAAGAATGAATACATGCGCCAATATCTGTTGTCATCATAATATTGAAAGAAATTAATTTTATTTCTTTCTTGATAAATATAGCATTGCAAATATACTCTTAATAATCAGCTTTCCCCATACATTTACACCATTACTAAATAACCTTTAAGATAATGTTCAGTAGCCCCTAACATATTAGCAATCATCTCACCACAGCTATGAACCAGAATGTAACACAATAGAAAGACGTGGTCACACTATAAATGACTTGGATCAATCATTACTATGTTTTTCAAACGGATGTAACAGTATGTAGTACCCATTATCCTCCAAATTTAGTAAGTTAAAAAAAATCTTGCAGTTATAAACAGTTTAATGTCTCATTACCAATTCTTTAATAACAATAGAAAACAACAACTCTTAGTTTCTAAATAAATACTGCATCATCTTGTATTGACCTAAAATTTTCAATTGCGAGAAGTCCAAAAGAACCTATGTCTTTGTTTTAATGGATAAAGGTAGGGTCTGGGCCAGTTGTGCACACCTCAAGTATTCCACCGAGCACTCGCTACATATGATCACTTTCACATGCATCGAGTAACTCCTCACACTAAGGCCTAAGCAGATGAGAAGAAATAACCAAGTGTTCTGCCTCTATAAGGATTTGGAACCCTGATTTCCCATAACATCCACCCACTTCATTGATAGCTAAGACACATCCTCCGTCCTCGAGTCCAGCCTAAAACCAACTATGTCGATAAATCAGAGACCTCATACTATTAGCATCTATTGGTTATCTCTAGTCTTCAATCATTTCTGAATCTATGCAACTATATTTTACCATCAAACACCAAGCTACAAACTAGAAACCAAGTTCAACAAGATACATAACAAGGAAGATACATAAGAAAAATAGAATCAAAAGATGGAAACTAAAAACATTTGCATTGTAGCTCAATACCTGAATCTCCAACAACAAGCACCCTAACTTGTCCACAAGGTGGACCACCATTCTGCTCTTTAGTCTCCCTTTCCCTTTCCCTCCAAAACATCATCTCCTCAAAAACCCCAAATCAAAACCAACAGAAAAGATCCAATTTTTTTTACAAAAATAAATTTTTCAAATCAACTCAAATTACCATAAAACACACCGAATCTCCACAACAAACAACATTTCTTCAAAACCCATCACATAACAAACATACCCATGAAGCACTTCAATATCAACAACCCATTTTTTTCAAATACCCATAAGATTCAAAACCATACACTGGATTAACCCAAAACCCAATACAGTAGATCTATCAACAAATCTTGAAATGAGTGATTTCAACTAGTTATATTTTGCATTAAAAAACGAATTGGGCATTCTGGGCATCAATTATTTTCTTGGTTTTACAGCAGTATAGTAGTGATTGAAGTATATATTTTGTAAACTTTCTGGGAAGATTTGTGTAGAGATCGAGCAAGATTGTTCATCAAGAGCTACGAAAAGACAGTTTAGACGGTTGATTCACCGACCAGAATTTTGGAAGCCCAAATGGCTGGTTGTAGCCCAATTACATTAGGCCTGATCCATGTACTCTTTTTAAGGAATATTTTGGTATATTATTTGGTATTATTTGTGGGGAAAATTATGCAGAACAACAAACATTTAGCCTATATTAGGTACTGTAGCTATAATTTAAAAAATTATAATTTACGGCTATAGTTTCCTCAATTCTGCTATTCGTCTCATTTGTATAATTCGTCTGATTTGTATAAATTCAGAATTTGTATAATTCGGTTCCTAATCATATAAATCTAGAATTTTGTATATGCTTACCCTAACTATTTGCTTACAATTTATAAAAAAATCATAATAAATTACCCTTTTTTTATATTGGCAAGCGAAATATACAAATGGAGTTTGAAAAAATTCTTAAATGTATAAATACATAATTTGTATATAATTACTCTATTTGTATATTCGCAAATGAAATATACAAACGGGCAGAAATACAAACCGCATCCTCCATAGCAAACGGAACTGTACCTATGGAGCGCAATTATACAAATTGTAGCTATAGAGCCTTATTATATCTATTATGTTTGTTATTTCTAAATTTTTCTCTTATTTGTGCAAACAAACTTTCAGGGTCGTTTGGTTGGGAACAAGTTATTCCGAAATTAATTATCATGTGATAAGTTATTTCATCATGTATATTGGATAACTTATCCCATCACTAAGATATAAAAAGTGGAATAGTAATCAGAGGAGTGCCTAATACCTCCAACCAAACACTGAATAAAATAATTCTACATTTTATCTCTGGAATTACTATAACTTATACTCACACCAAATGACTCCTAATATGGATCAAAACCTTGTCGAAGCTAAACTTATGAGATATGCGTAAAAAATTAAGCTTACTAAGGTCAAACTTTAAATATGTATGTCTAAAGTTTGAAGTATCAACGAGTCTAAATTTTGAGAGTAATTTTTCTGAAGTTTAAACTGTTAATTCCATTCTAATCCGTGTTTATAAAAGAGAAATTCAACAAGTCACACTTGATTTGAACTTAATTTTCATATTCAAAATCAAGATTATTTTTTTTCAAATTTTGAGATAATTACATTTTGGATAGCTCTAAAACATAATATTTGATAAATGTATATATTTTGTATATTAAGTATAAATATACATATAATATACCTAATTACTATATAGATTTTGTATATTTTGACTAGTGTCTGCAATCAATTTTGGATGAGGGGCCAAAAATAAAGAAAGAAAAAAACATTTTAAGATAGTCTTTTAATTTAAAAAAGGAAGAGCAATATTATCTGAAGTTTACTTATACTAACTGCCAATTAAATACTTTGAAAGAACTCCTTATAAATTAAATGGAAAAGGTCTAAATAGACTGGAATTTTAATTTTAATTTTAATTTAAGAAGAAAGATGAATTCTTACTTTTCCATTTTTCCTTGCAGAAATTTATCCTTTATCTAGTTCCCTACCAAACTTGAGCAAAACCAAGTTGGGCCCAACACAAAAACATTTGGACCTATCTAATAACAAACTTTTGGATGAATAAATGGACAATTTCTTAAACTTGTTAGTGAATTTTATTTAAATACTCGAGTTATATTTTGTCCTGATTAAGTACTTGAACACATGATAAAATATTTTTGTTAAGCATTTTCAATTCAAATTTTATGGAATTTCTTTTTCTCTGTCTGTTCTCAAAAGTTGTCCATAAATAAGTTAATCACTCAAAATATGTCACACTCTTTAATTATACGCATTAACCTCAATAATCGGCAAAACTTCATGCATATCCCAACTTATATGTTGATGTGTAAATCAAAGAAAGAGACATATTTTATGTGATTAACTTATCTATATATCGAGCACTTGAAAACACGTGCACTGATTTTTTTAAAACATAAGCCGAAAATGTTTAATAGAAACACTTTATCATATGATCAAAGTGCTCTATTAGAACTTACCATTATACAAATATATAACTGAAATTTACTGACACGTTTAAGAGGTTCTAAAGGCGAAGATTGTGAAGGGCAATATTGTTGGGAGGGAATTGTGTGTAGTGAAGCACATAAGGACTCTCATGATTGTGAATTCCTTCATAGGTAGTAATGACATAGCTTGAATCTTCATTGTCCCTTTCTACTCTTTTCTTTACATTGCATCCTCCACTTGAACATTTGTAGTAATTCCTGTTCATAAATATTTCTCCACTAATTATTTTTTATAATAATCAACTCAACTTTTAATCTAAATATTTGACAAAAGGTACAACAATAATTACATAAAAGATGATAAAAAGGCGTGATGGGATTCCATACTATTGTATGGGAACTCTCACTCAGAATCTCTAAACTATAAGTTCATGACGATATCATCAAATTTTACACTTTAAAATTAAATTGAATAATTCCAACAATCGAATTAGAAACTAAATTGAAATACCCTCACCTAGTGAAGGAAGAGTTGAAATAGTTTACACTTAATATTACTTGCTTTTACAATAATTTCAAATTAATTTGTAACAGAACATAACATAAATATGTGAAGATAAATGAGGCTTAATTAAGGTTCACAGACAAAATAATTTTCCTTTCATATTGGACAAGATATAAATCATGATTGATTGGATGTTCAAGTTTCCATCTAATATTAATCGAAAAAGGGTCAAAATTACCCTCAAACTATTTGAAATAGCTTATATGTACCATTTATTTATGTTTGGGATCAAAACTATCCTTGCCGTCTATGTTTTGGACCAAGAATACCCTTAAAAAGTTAGTTTTGCCATATGTGCTGACATGGCAGTCCAACATGACAAAAATCTCTTCCTCTCAATTATGTTGTTCTAATGTCATGTTAGCTCTAATGTTAAAGATAACGTTTTAAGGGTATTTATGGTCCAAAACATAGATGACAAGGGTAGTTTTGATCCCAAACATAATTAAAGGGTATATATATAAGCTATTTCGAATAGTTCGAAAGTAATTTTGACCTTTTTTCTTTTCCGAATATTAATTAATGGTGTCCAATTAATAAACAGAAACAAAAAAGCACATCCTTATCTTCTCTGCTTATTTGTCACTTTCCTATTCCCTCTCTTGTCTTTTTTTTTTAATTTTCAACTTTGGCAATTCCAAACCACTTTATTAAAAAAAAAATGTCACAATCACTCATTCATGTACATGAATGACCCTATATATCATTAAATCATCAATATTTGTTTGGCTGGTGTATATGTGGTGTGACATTGTCCTATAAATAATTGTCACTACAAGAAAAGTAAGAATTATCTGAAGATTTTATCTAAGTCCTATAATTAAAGATACTTTTTCACATGAACTTCCAATAATTTATCTATTACCAATTAGGATTTCTAGTAGTCTCCTAGCTGGTCAAGTGGACCAATTTCCAGTCAATGGTGGTCAACCAAGATAAGCTATCAATCTATATAGAAAGACGCAAATTTAAAATTTAAAGTTTATGACTTTCTACAGGGTTCATATAAACTCATAGTCCGCCTTGAGCTATATATAGGGATGAGTATGCAACATATTTCTATAATTATATGAATGTAGGTTGAATAAAGGGAAAAAGGATCAAAGTTGCCCCATTTAAACTATGCGAAAAAGATCGAATATATCCTCCGTTATACAATTCAATAAAAATTTACCACCACCACCGCGTTACAAAAATTGTACTTCAAACATATCCTCTCATGTTAGGGCTATTCAAGTTGGACACTCGATCTCACGTGATTCTGACTTTTTGATAGATGAATACTACATGACATACCACCTCAGCATCGCAACCCATTTTACCCCTTCCCCTCCACTTGTTCTTCCATATCTCCCTATCTCTTTCTCTTTGCTTTTCTATTGAAATTTGATCTAGGTATTTATTACTCCTATGCATACGTCAGATTGCTCACTTTGTGTGTTTCTGAAGATCTTATAGCTAAAGATGGCAAACGGGGTCGTGTGGGGCGATTACAGGAAAAATTCGTAAGAACTTCAACCCACCTCACATAGCCTAAAACTCACACAACCCCGCTGTAAAGATATGACACCTGGGCCTAACTCAATCCCAAAAACTAGCTCATGAGGAGAGGATTGTCCAAGTCCATATAAGGAGACCACCAGTTCAATCCCTTACCAATGTAGACTTTTATCCACTCTAACACCACCACTCTGATCCATTGTCATCCCTACTTGTAGCAGGTAGGTTAAAAAAAAAGCATGTCACATGTATCATATATGTATCCAAAACCAAAGGGCTGCTACATTATAATAAGAGCACCTATATATATAAAAGTATAGAGTAATGTTTATCACGTGACCCACTACATTTAATAGTTATTCTGTTTGGATTATTCTTCTTTATTTTTGTGTGGTGTGTGGTGGGGGTTGGGGTATGGGATAAGATGGCTATTCTATTTCTCCACTTAATTTTTAGAAACTCTACAACTAGCATGTATACATATAATTTTATTTCTACAAATGGATATGGTAAGGATATGCATTTCATTACACTTAATTAGTAGGTATAGTCATGACATGATTATAATAAATTAAAACTATAAGATGTAATTATGACATTTTGCGCATGCAATATCAATAATGATGATCTTATAATAGGAGGAATTAATAGAGATCGATGTTACGGATAATATAGTGAAAGTTACATGAAAATACTTTTGATTCACTATATCATAACATCAACAAAATATTTTGCGGGGTCGCATAAGTGAGTTATGTGTTCGAAGACCTTATCACTACATTGTGGGGGTAGAGAGACTATTTCTAAAACCCTCAGTTCAAATGTAGCAAATTCAAATAGAAAGAGTAAGAAATCAGTGGGGAAAAAATATAACAATTAAAAAGGAAAACAGTGCAAATCCTATAAGAAATTAACAAGAATAACAAAATAGTGTGAATTGTTGTTTGTGTTTTGATTATCACACTATTTTATTAAACCCTCAAAAAGCAAGGTAACACTCCACTACCTACTAACATTTTATCCTAATTTGTCGTCCTCCTATCTAAAGTGGATCCACTATAGAAAATGGGAAATAATATTCAAGAATTAATATAACTATTATAATTACCTTGGATTTGGACTATTCTTGACCATCTTTTTGCCATATTTCCTCCATTTAAATCCATCATCCAACACCTCCAACTCTGATCTAAATCTAAATGCAACCCTAGACTTTGCATCCACCTTCTTTACACCTTTCATACATTTTCTGTTTAAGATCATAGAAAAATAAAAACAATCAATTTCAAGCACATATATAAATATCAACAAAAAAAAGGCGAAAACTTATGTAAATTAAAAATACTTGCATGTTATGACTTGTTGGAGTAGGATTATTTGAATATGATCCACTACTATCGGAAACACTTTGAACAATTTCATTTTGTGACAAAAAATCGTCACTCGATCCATCATCAAGAAAGAGATAATTATAATCCGAGAGCTCAAAATTCTCCGATGCATCGATGAAATTAGGGTTAGGGTTTGATGAGCTATATGGAAAATTTTCCATTGTTGAAGGGAAAGAAAAGATAGAAAAATGTGATATATCAAAGTGTTAGATGGACTTTTCAAGTCTTGTTTCTATTTATGCTCTTCCTTATTTCTTTATTATTATTTTATTGTTTTAATTTTTTAATTTTTTTTTAAAAAAATTAATAATATTTTCTTGAGTCACCTTCATAGATTCTTTCTTGAAGGATACAAGGAAGGTGCTTTTTTTGACACGTGGCACTATTTCGTAGGTTGTGATGATGTCATAGGGATGACGATATCAACTTCTTCAATGAGTCGTCTCATTGTGAGAAGACTTATGGCTTGTAATGCTTTTGTCCACATATAACTATTCTAGATAATACTATTTTCGTTTCAATTTGTTAGTCTGTTTTAATTTGACACGAATAGTTTAAGAAAATAAAGAAAACGTTTGAATCTTGTAGTAATATATCATTTAATTTTATGGTCTTAAATATGTTACTGAAAAGTTAAAATTAGAGAGTTGTAAAAAAAAAAAAAAAACATTTTCTATAAACAAACTAAAAAGGAAAATAAGATAAACAAATTGAAATTAAGAGAAATATGACTTTTAACTTAATTCTCTACATGTTGTTTCAATTACAGCTTTGAGACTTGACTAATTCAATCCAGAAAAGTTTCACTTTAAAAGTACTAAAACTTTTTTCCGACTAAATACAATTTCATTTCTAACTCTTGAATATGAGATTATTGATTGATTAAGGATGAAAAATTACTTATTCAACAATGTATAATTACTTATATTACACTATAATATCAAAATAATCTATGACAATAAATATAATCGTTTATTATAATACGCTTAATCCGATAACTTAGTGACAAAGAAAATTTACACATTATTATAGATTAAATAATTTTATAATGTAAAAATTATATATGTATACATACTATTAATATATACAAATTAAAATTTGTTGAGGTTTAGGATTAGCTCACTTGATGCACTTCTTACTTCCTAAAGTTGAGGTAGAGATAAATCATATTAGTTTAAGTAATATTCCCTTTCCACACTTTTGATGTAATTAAAAATAAATTAGTATTGCTTATGAATATGGGACAAAAAAGGAATAAAGATAATATTGGTGGAGAATACTTTCACTTTTTCCCTTTTATTTCTTTCTACATTCAATATTTCCTTTATATTTTTAAATAATTGCATTATACATTCTTTTATGGTGATTAAGATATGAGTGTCTCAAGTCTCTTTTCTAAGTCTTATTATAATATTTTCTTGAGATTAGATTTCTCTTTGTTTTGATTGATGACAATTAGAGCATCTCATCACAAATCTGCTTTTATATCTTGATTCTTTACTCATTAGGGCAGCTTAGTGATACACACTATTATTGTTCTAATTTTTGGAATACAATTTTTTCTCTCCACTTTGAATTGGTACATGGTGCGTTATAAATGTTATTTTAGTTAAATAAAAAATTAATTAAAAAATAATAGAGGAGCTCAATATAAATAAAATATAATAAAATTTTATTAGATCATTTTCTTTTATTTAAATTATAACTGATTATTGAAAATACTAATGATATTTAATAAATACAATGTGCTCCATGTATTGATTGAGATATGTTATGCAATAATTTCAAATTGTTTGAAATTCATCTGAACCCTTTGAGTCTCAAACCCGAGTATGCCAACAAGTCTAAAAACACACTATAGACTTATGTGAAGCTTTAAATCATAAGACACATTAATACTCAAAAACAAGAGTTAGAATCTTTATTTTAGCCTTTATACCTTCAAGAACAAGATCGTGTTCAAGAACCTTCGACCCGAACCATCTCGCTAAGTCCTAAAAGATAAAGCCAAGTTATCCAAAGCATCAAAGCAAGAAATATAGCACAAATTCTCAAAAGGATGGTAGGGGTTGGAAATAAGAAATTAAAGGAGGAAAATTGGTTTCCATAATTTGGGAGGTTAATTTAGACACATCAAATCAAATCAAATAGAAATTGATGTATGAAATTTCTTAGAAATATCTTCACCCATGGCTGCTGAATTTATTTACCTAACTTATAATTTTCCATCCTTATCTTGTTATACATTATTTTATCAAAACAAATCCTTGCGTACATATAAGTCACGGGCTAACTAATTAACATCATAGCTAAACCATATCAAATATATTAAATCGAACATCATTCGTTAAAAAATATTTGTGCAATTTTTTTTTAATATGTATTATATATGTTTGAGTAGTTTGTACTCTACTCTGCTCAAGTGCATATATAATATTTCCAAAACAATTGAAAAAATTAAGAGACAAACATATATTTTCTCCGTTTCAAACTTGGCTAGCTAGAATATTAAAAATAGTTGTTTCAGTTTATTTAACTTGTTCAATTTATGAAATTAAGATAATGTTATTATCTTTTTTTTTCTTTCTATGCTTAGTGTTAAATAACTACATAAAGTAGTAGATATATTTAGAATTTCATAACATTATTAATAAGATTAATTTAATAAAATATATTTTCAATTAAAGTTTTCTTTTAACTTGTTTGGATGGTTGTTATACCCATTGTATTGTTATTTTAAATACAATGCTTATTTTGATTGTTACTTAAATTTTGTTGTATCGTACCATTAAATCCATCATTAGGTAACAATGAAAAATCTTATTTTGTGTAACGATTGATTTGATGTAATCACGTGACATCGTTAACTTAATTTTTTATTTTGATCATTTTGTCATAAGTATTTAATTATCCTATTTTATCATTTATTCTATCTTTTTATAGTGACTATACCTCGTACCTTACTTTTCTCATAAGTTTATCCTTCAAATTGTTGATGTGTGATATTATGTTACGATGAAGGATGATACGATCTATCCAAATATTAATGCAGTCATTCAAAATGATATGGTACACTTCAATATAATACAATATGTAATTATTATACGTAAATTAAAGATATATTAAATTAATAGGGGTCAAGTAATATAAAACGAAGAGAGTATTAAAGTGTGTCAATTAGGTGACTCAAATAATCAATAGGTAGACAGACTGTCTAAATTAATTTGACCCATCATTGACCAGTTGAAGTATTAAATGTGGCAACTAAATTAAGTCTTTTTATTACCGTACGTTGGACACCCACAAATATTCTCAACCTTGGACTTATTCCCATTTGACACTTTCTTCTTCTTCTTTTTCTCTTTTTTTATTTCTTTGATCGTTTTCTGTTTACTTGTTCAGTATGTATTTTGGACGTCATTTTATAATTATTCAATAATATAATATATTGAATAAGTAAGAAGAAATAGATGAAGAATATTTTCAGAAATTAAAAGTAAATTAAATTTTTAGAAATACTTTTGAAATCTTGATATACTTCGATATTGATAAAATTGATTAGTCAAAGATAAATGACCACTTCAAATGCAAAGCATTTTTCAAAATAAGAAAATTATAGGAATTTAGCCAAATTGCCTATTAATTTCTTACTAAACCATTCTATCACACTCAAGTAACGTCGTGCTTCATCCTTAACCAGAGGTTTCGGGTTCGAGCCCCGAGTATGGAGAAAATCCTATTGGGAGCGTCATCACCCATGAATGGGCCCTGCAGAGTGCGATCCGGATTTAGTCGGAGCTCTAATGTGGGCTCCGGACACCGGGTGGAAAACCAAAAAAAAAAAATGTCCTATAATTAGGATAAATCTCTAAAGATTTTATTATTATTTTTACACTTGATGTTTACCTCAAATGATATTAGTTAAAGGGAAAAAAGTCTGAAATATATCCGAACTTTGATTTAAATTGCCCTGCACTATTTAATAGTGTATTTTAAAGGTATATATGTGCTCACGTGAACACGAAGGTTGGAGTATTTTTCAGACCCTTTTCCCTAGTTAAAATTAAAATTAAAACTAAAAAACATTTTGTTCTCTATCATTTAACTATGGTTAAGATATAAAAATTGAGCGCGAATAAATTTTTGTCCCTCTACCTGAAGTGGTAACATTAGTCCATAAAATATAACATATTCAAATTTGAGTTGGTTATTGATTTATCTATTAATTAGTTCAATTAATTTCAGCTCATCAAAAATTGGATTAATATATAAGTAAAAACTGATCAATAAGAAATTTTCTCAAAATATTTTCTAAAAATTAAATTTTATTTGATATGTTATAAATAACCATGATAAAGAAAAAAATAGGTTTATTAGGTACTATTTTTTTTTTAAAAAAAATAATTAAAATAACTAAAACTTAGTAAGAATTAATCGAATTGAGTTATGACCAATATTTTAGTTTAATTTATTTAAATCCAAATAACTTTTGAATGGATCAATATTAACTCAACTTATTTTAATTCACTCAAATTTAATTTAACTCGTCCATTTGACCACGATACCTATCTATGCCTATTGAAATTTGTGATTAGTGACTAATGCCTAACTTTAAGAAACACACCAAAAACCTCTTTCTCAATTTCTAGAGAAAGAATTCTTCACGTTTCAAAGTATTTATGTGGACTTTTTGAATTTCAAATTTCTTGATAGTTTTTTGATAAAGACTTAAGAATTGAGAAGTCACTAATATTTCGTGTCATCATAAAGACGAAGTCGGAATTTTAATTTTATAATGATAAATTTAAGTATTAATAATTGGATTCTAAATTTAATATTTATACATATTTAAAATAATTTCTAAACATTAAAATACTATTTGAATAAAAATTATTGAGTTGATCAAATCGTTACCTGAACTTTTAGCTCCTTTCCTATTTTAGAGGTCATAAAAAGCGAGTTCATGATCTAATATAACGTCTTTTTGGATTAAAGTTCAAGGGGGATGAAACCTTGAGACCTCAAAAATTCGATCAAAATATAGATAACACCTAAATAGTTGAACTTAAGGGTGTATTCGAAACAAAAAAATATTTTTGAGATTCTTTTTAAAAATAAAAATAAATCATGTTCAATTGGTCAAACACTTTTTTAGAAAAATAAATTCTTTGAAATGAGGAAGATTACTTTTCTAATAAAAGTAGGAAAAATAAGTTGATCATGTCTTCATCCTCAACCCTCCATTATTAGAAACAAAAGTTTTTTCTATCGCGACTCGGGTGAGAAATTAATTTGTGTTATAAAACATGATTTTCCTACTTATTTCTCAGTTGGGAAATAGATTTCTAATTTTTCCATATGAAACATTTACTTATTTTTTCTTTTTACGTCAATTCAATCAAGATATCTAGCCACTGAACATTTTTCATGAGGAAAAAATAGTAAATCTTTAGTAGTGCTCCAACATACTTTATCTTCACCCCCAAACCACGTAGCCTCCATCCCACACTCCTAAACCTCTCTTCCATAATATATTTATCTGAATTATATACATAATATTTTTTATTTACATATTGAACACAAAAAAAAATCAACTTGAAACATTTTCTTTCGTATCGAACACACCCTAAATCTTTACACTATTCTAGTATAGCAATCAAAAATGCTAAAATAATGTCAACTTTCATTAAAAAGGTGAAGTTTTTAAATGTAATATACTTCCATAAAAAGTAAAACGAGACTCACGTTTTACTGCTTTTATGCAACTTTTTTCTCTTTATACATTGCAAATAAAATATATTTATCATAAAGTTAATTCTTATTAATTAATTATTATAGATACTAAACAATTATTAGGCATCGCATTCACTTTATTGATGCAACTTTTTCATTTAGGATAATACAAAAAAAAAAATTAAAAATAATGTCTCGATCCATATGTTTCCGTTATTAAATAGTATTAGGCAAATAATAATTTTGGTTCTTGTGTTAATTATAAGCTTATTCTAATTTTAGTCCCGATATAATTTAAATAAATATAATTAACTTTTAATTATATAAACATGTGATTTTTTTAATGAACATATTCACAATCTACCCCGTTCAAACCTATCCTAGTTAAAATGTCTTGATGATTAAACCGATATAATTTAAATAAATATAATTAACTTTTAATTATATAAACATGTGATTTTTTTAATGAACATATTCACAATCTACCCCGTTCAAACCTATCCTAGTTAAAATGTCTTGATGATTAAACCGATATAATTTAAATAAATATAATTAACTTTTAATTATATAAACATGTGATTTTTTTAATGAACATATTCACAATCTACCCCGTTCAAACCTATCCTAGTTAAAATGTCTTGATGATTAAACCGATATAATTTAAATAAATATAATTAACTTTTAATTATATAAACATGTGATTTTTTTAATGAACATATTCACAATCTACCCCGTTCAAACCTATCCTAGTTAAAATGTCTTGATGATTAAACCGATATAATTTAAATAAATATAATTAACTTTTAATTATATAAACATGTGATTTTTTTAATGAACATATTCACAATCTACCCCGTTCAAACCTATCCTAGTTAAAATGTCTTGATGATTAAACCGATATAATTTAAATAAATATAATTAACTTTTAATTATATAAACATGTGATTTTTTTAATGAACATATTCACAATCTACCCCGTTCAAACCTATCCT
>JAJONR010013789.1:0-11443 GCA_029582245.1 Solanum etuberosum
ACATTATTTCGTACTGACGCCCCATTGCCTGGGGGCGCTGCATTCATGCATGCAGGTCCCGACAGACGACCCAGTAGACCTCCTCAGCAGCAGGATTAACTTCTATCTGGTTGGCTAGCCCCTTTCCTCCGGAGTTGCCAGAGTTGGGAGGTTTGTTAGCTTTTGTTGTATATATTTTTATTGGTAGGCTGGGGCCCTATCCCGCCAATCTTTACCACTCTTAGAAGCTTGCAGACTAGTGTGTGGGGTGTATAGCTACATTATGGCCATGCTGGCCTAGTTTGTTGGTTTGCTGAAGCTTGTTAGATGTTTGATGTATTGTCTTGATATATACCTGCTTTCAGTTTTTGTATAGAGATCATGGTGCCCTCGACGACACAATCAGGACTTCTGTGCTAGTTGGCTATTCTTGGGAGTAGTTGTTTCTTTTATAGATCTGTTGACAGGGGCCTTGCCGGTCGAGTGCATAATTTTAAGCCGAGATATACTTGTTTGTTTTCTTGATTGCGTGTGGCTGCCATGCGCTAGTAGCAAATGGTTCAGCAGGGTCAGCTCGGGCTTGAGTTTTGGCATTAAGAGCCAGTTGCGCCCCTTGTGTTTGGGGCGTGACAAAAACACTCAAATAGGATGCTACTTTATCAATTAGGATATTACTTTCAATATTAAAAATCAAAATCGAATCAATAACTTGATAATTTTTTTTTCATAAAATCATTAAAAAATGGTTAACCTAATAACCCAATAGTAATAGATCAATAAACACTGTTTTTTTTTCCGATTTCGATCGATTCACATACCTACCCACACCCATCTCAACTTTCTATGAGTTACTATGTTTAAACTACAAATTAAATAATATTTTAATATATTTCATATATTTTTAACTTAAAAGACAATAAAATTCAAAGTTTTATTTGATTTCTTAAAAAGCTAAAATTTCAAACAAATTAAAAAGAATGAAACCCGCTTCGCGACCCCTATTTGTTAATCGGGCTGACCGTTAGTGGGAACAGATGGACTCTGATCGCCAATTGGATAACTGTGCCGCCGTCTGCTTTCTAGCCGGCGATTATGCCGATGGCCACCAACTAGATAGAAGGAAAATTTGCTCTAACTGTGATAGGCCAGTAAAAGTTTGTTTATGCAACATAATACCATCGGAGCCGATAACCACTGTTACTCGAATCGTAATTCTTCACCACCCTCACGAGCAGCGCCACAAGCTCGCTACGGTTCCTGTTCTATCCAAGTGCCTCGACAATTGCGATGTTATTGTTGGCCGGAGATTACGCTACGGTGATTGCGACATTCTCGATTCTCTCCATGATGATGCTCTTCGAAACCCTAATTTCACCAGCAGAGCTATTTATCTCTTTCCTGGTATGAACTGTTTGTATAATTATCTTGTGTAGTTCCCATATGTGCTTAAATTGATAAATTGTTTGAGGGCAAGTATGAACAAAATTTACTACTTAAGCTAAAGACTTCAAAAACTCATATTGTATAAGCATCTTGTTGTTGTCTCTTGATAATTTATTTGAGAATAGTGCTGTCTCGTGATACCCTCAACAGCTTGACCCCAGCAGATTACTTTTATCTAACTGAATTCCATGAATGTTTTTGTTTGGGCAGACATCTATGTGTTGACAAAAAGTTTGATTTTTTCTTGGTAGCCGTGGTGTCCAGGCTGGATTGATATTTGAAAGAAAGAAAACAGAAAATGCTCCCACAATTGGAAGATGATTCACCACTTAGAACAGAAAACAAGAAAATTTATTTACTTTTGTAAGTAAAAGGAAAGTCATAATTCATAAGTTCGTGCTTATGGAAAATCCATTACTTTTAATCCGGTATTATCGTGTGTGGGTTCTCTATGTACAAAGCTAATGGTACCTAGAAAATGAGATTGATGGTTACTGAAAATAATCATCTTGAGGACAGAAGCTTTTGTTCTCTCCGTGTGAGTAGAGAATATTGGGATCTTGGAATTATGATCCTCTATGATATTTGCGTGAGCTTTGTGGAGTTGATTATATCTTAATTATATATTAAAATAAACGTAGATTTTAGGTTTTCACTTGGATTCAAATTATCTTTTTGATTTGTTTCTCAACTATATAATTGTCTTTTTGTATTTACGGTTAGGTTTTCTCCCATTACATGTATATGTTTTTAACTGTTCTCTTCACTTGCGCTTTTCTTCATTGAAGCTCATGCCTCAGACTACACTTTTCTCTTAAAGCTTCTGTAGACTTCAGTGCCTTTCCCCCCCTTTGACAATAATACCAAAATAAATTCTTAAAAAAGAAGAAGATACTGAATGTGGTCATACAGTTAAGCTTAAACACGACTAATTGTTTATTGGTTGGCATATTGCAAGGCCAAACTCTGTCTATTTAGGGATAGGACTCAATCATCCCTGAACAAAATTTCTTTTGACTATTTATCTGGATCCTCATGCCATAATTATTCCATCACGTCAAATGAAAATAATTAGTAGATGATCACATTTTCAATATACACCAATCCTTGGGGTGGCACTCTCATTCCCCCACCTCCCAAACCTGCAGGATACATGCCAAGAGAAACAATATTCTTCCTTTCCTTTATTTCTCTCAGAGTTTTTTATCTGGTTGTTGAACTAATGGAAATATTTTCATGTGATCGTGGCTTTTCCAGGTGCTGATACTTCACCATCTCAGGAAATCAACCTTTGGAAGTCCTCTAAAAATACTGTAGAGATGAGTAATCATGTCTTGATTGCTTTTGATGGAACTTGGAAGCATGCCCGAGAGATGATGCGTGCAAGCTTATCTTTTCTTTCTAAGTTTGCTGTTCAGGTTCACTTAGACTATGATATTGGCAATGACGGTGGATCGATCTTCAATTCTGATTTAATTCTTAGGAAGGAACCGTTTAGTGGGTGCATGAGTACCATGGAGGCAGTAGCGCATTGCTTACGGATCCTTGAGCCTAATGGAATCAGTATAGAGTCAAATTTGATAGAGGTTTTAAGAAGTATGGTTAAATTTCAGGCTTCTTTCCTCAAGCCTATGAAGCCTAGGCCAAAGTTGATAAAGGGAGGACGAGAGGGAAAAATATAATTGCGCGGTTCCATTTTCTGTGTTTTTGAAGCAACATTTAGCACAAGGATAGCTTCAAAGCTCTTTTGATTATCAGGTGCCAGACTGATCAAGCCATCAGCCTGTACGTGATTACTTATCCAAATTTCACAGGTTTCAACTTTCAATTCATATATATTACTGATGCTTCTTATTGTGAAATTCTATATCCCGATTGAGTAATAGGCATGGTGACGAGGTGCTTTGATGAGATTATCTTTATTCTTCAGTTGCTGAAAACCTTGTCAGGCGGTGGCTTTGATGGGTTGGGGTATATGGCAGTATCCTGCTTATGCTGAAGCAACTGAAGCTTGAGATTAACCAAGGAGGTTCAAGATTGTCACATGTTGAGCTCCTTACTGTATCTCAAAGTAATCTGAAATCAATTACTGGTCATTTACATCAATTTTATAAAGATTGCCATAAGATGTTTTGGGCAACGGAAATTCTTTTGAACATTTTCATGATCAGTATATGATATCTACATATGGAACTCGCCTGGTCGTGAAAGGGTTAAATACTTTGGTAGTACCACATGATTATGCAGCAGTTTGCTCTAATGCTGTTTTGCTCCAACTGCAATGGCATCTGTTTGAGGTCAAATTTCTGTAATGTCAGCTTGGGAAATCTGAAGCTGTGGCTTGGATTCCTTCGATAAGCACTTGGATGCAGCTAAGGAACTGACAAGACATACCTAGCACAGCTTGCTGCGTAGTTTTCTCATATATTCAGGTAGTTGGCCGATGTTCTTCAATCTAGACATGCCACAAGTTCTAGCAGTAGAACCAAATCGCTGTCAAGTCTTTGAAGTTTTTACTTTATTTGCTTCAAATTGGACAAAGAGGATGTAAAAAAGATTAATGAGATTGTTGTCCTCAAATGAACTTTAAAGTTGGTTTTCAGAGTACTTTTTAGTTTGAATACCATTATTCGTTTAAGTGGTGGTGGTGTATTATTGCTTCAATTCATTCATTGGTTTTCTGCACTTTGATCTGTACAGATCACGAACTATTCAAATCAAATTTGATAGGTATAATAAAACACTCATGGATGAGTGCAAGGGTCTTGGACACTCAGATTCAAGCTCTAGAAATGAAGAAACTCCAATCAAGCATGTTTCATCCCTTAGTAAATTTTACACTGCATGAATCATGATTAGTCGAGCTACTAGGTTTCTGTGCATAAAAGGGAAGGGGTAGCACTCAAGTTTTATTAGTTTGCCACACCAGTACAAGTTATTTTCTTTGGTACCACACGACCCAGTTGGTAGCCAATTCGAGTTTTAAGCTTTTCTTCGCAGGGAGTCAACATCTCTTTTAGACCTCCGGCCACATTCTTCCTTGACAATGTGCGCTTATGAACTGTCTAAGCAACGCCCGTGTCCTAGTGAGAGCCAACAACAGCTTCCAAATATGGAAATGGTGCATGTCTATGGCAGAAAAGTGCACCAATATGCGTCAACTCAAAGCTATCCACGCCATTTACATTACCCTCGGTCTTCACCGCAACACTTACGCCGTCAGCAAGCTCCTCGATTTTTGTGCCCTCTCAAATTCCGGCGACCTTTCCTACGCCTCACGGATCTTCGCCCAGGTTCAAACTCCCAATACGTTCCTCTACAACGCCCTTATACGGGCCTACTCTAGCAGCTCACAACCCCAATTTTCCCTCAAATACTTCAATCTCATGGTACAAACCAATAACGCTGCGGCTCCTGATAGCTTCACATTTCCCTTCCTCCTCATCGCTTGCGCTAACGGTCCTTTGGAAGTGGAGGGTAAACAAATACACAGTTGGATAATCAAGAATTCGTTTTCCGCGTCAAATGCACATGTACAGACTGCATTAATTCGGTTTTACGCCAACTGCAAAGCATTGGATGATGCTCGTAAGGTGTTCGATGAAATTACCGACATTGATGTTATTCAATGTAATGTTCTTATGAGTGGAAACCTTCAAAGCGGACTAGCAAAGGAGGCATTGAGTATTTTTCAAGCTATGTTGGGGCGTGGAGTTGGTCCAGATGAGTACTGCGTGACCACAGCACTTGGGGCCTGTGCTCAGTTAGGTGCTCTTGAGCAAGGAAAATGGATTCATGAGCATGTTACAAAGAGTGAGTGGTTGGAATATGATGTTTTTATCGGCTCTGCTCTTGTTGATATGTATGCTAAGTGTGGGTGTATTAACATGGCTTCTGAGGTATTCGAGATCATGCCTATGAGGAATAAGCATTCGTGGGCAACAATGATTCGAGGATTTGCTGTCCATGGTCGTCCTGAGCTAGCAATAAGCTGTTTGGAGAGGATGCAGGTGGTTGATGGGCTGAAGCCTGATGGTGTTGTCATTCTTGCAGTTTTAGCAGCATGTGCACATTCAGGGCTTCAGAAAGAAGGTCAAGGTTTGTTGGATGAGATGGAATCTTTATATGGTGTTACACCGGAACATGAGCACTTCAGCTGTGTAGTGGACTTGTTATGCAGAGCTGGCCGATTGGATGACGCACTTAAGCTTATTAGAAGGATGCCAATGAAACCGCGGGCCTCTGTTTGGGGAGCATTGTTAAGTGGTTGCCGAAATCACAACAACGTGAATCTTGCAGAACTTGCTGTCAAAGAGATTTTGTTGGTAGAAGATGGCAATGAAGCTGAAGAAGATTCTGCTTATGTTCAACTATCAAATATATATTTAGCAGCTCGACAATGTGATGATGCACGTCGAATCAGGAGTAGAATTGGTGACCGAGGGCTCAGGAAGACACCTGGGTACAGTGCAATTGAGATTGATGGGATGGTTAATGAGTTTATATCTGGAGATGTTTCCCATACATGTCTAGCTGACATTCATAAGGTGCTTGATCTAACATATCTAGATCCCCATTTCGACAACCTAATATAGCATGAGCAAGTTTACTTCTGTGTCATATAGGATATCATGAATATGGGACATCATATTGTTGTAAGGTTTGGACATCATACTCAATACATGTCAACTTTTACCTAAAGATATTATACCCACTTTCAAGTCTCAGTAGCTATTGAGGAAAGATAAAAGGCCACACACTTTACTTCCGCCATTTCTATTTATTTGTTTGGTATGACATTAAGTTTAAGATTTTTTATTTTTTTTTGAATCTTATGGTGTTAAATTAAAAATGTATTAAAAATATTATTTAATTTTGTGATATTAAATATGTCATAAGGAAAGTTAAAATTTAAAAATTACCATAAAATAATAATATTAAAATACACTATCTAAAACAGAACCAGATCGGAATGTTCTAGGGACATGATTAACCTTTGTGGTCCCAAAATAATCTTATAAATCCTATTTTCCTTTGACCACTTATCACTTATGGTGACTTTGAAGTTTGAACCAACAAATAGAATAAACAAGTACTCCGTTACAGTATTTATTTGTTCATGAAGTTTTAAATTCGAGACGGGGGTTGTCAACCACTTAATTGATCATTATACTATATTATTAGTACGGTGTATTTTAAGGAATAAAAACAAAAACAAGTACATATTATAACATTCTTTAAATATAATATTTTGAAAAGAAACACTAATGTATCGAATTATTAACTTAACTTGATAACCATCTATATTTAGAGAAAATATTTTTACAGATTTATATATTTTATTCAATGAATTTGATATGAAAAGAATCATCTTTATCATATAACTAAAGGAACATATACATAAACAATGATATTAAAGGTGATGTCCTTTATATATATTTGGAGGAACCTATCAAAAAGTTTGTATCATTTTCAAAGAATACACCTGCAAAGTGCAAAGTTTATTACAGCATATAGTACTAGTATATATATAAGTATATACTTGTCTAAACTTTTGGCATGAGGGTGCTGTTTGTGGGTGGGTGCTGATGCCCCTTCATTGCCTTTATGAGTCGCTGTCTTACGGAAAAAACAATTTATGTGAACTGTATTTCGTGAAATTAATCAAGAATAAGTTATACGCTAATTTTATTTGTATTTTTATAAGAATATAAAAATTATTTCTAATAGACCCTAAGTTCGGAAGAAACTTAGAAAATATATTGATCACGCTTAAAAAAATAGGTTAATTCTTCTCTAAAAACATATCACGCTTTGAATCACGTGCCCAAAAAAGCATACTAAACAAAATGACAAAATTATAAACCTCGAGTTGGGGACCTCATATACTTTTTTTTGTTATTTAAAAAAAAAATGGAACATGATGATAGACAAAAAGACAGTAGGATCTTTATGACAGGATAAAACAGCACCAATCCTTAAAGATTACCATCTCCTTTCCAAGTTTCCTTTTGTCTTTCACTTTCTCTAATGTATATTCCAGAATCGCGGTGAATTGAGAATCATATAATTTTCAATTTAAATTTTAGCATAAACAAAAATATTAGATAATTTTAATCATATTAGTAGACTTGAGTCGAGAGCTTTGGATTCAATCTTTTTATCTCTACGAAGTAATAATAAAATCTACGTACACTATACCCTCTTCTGACCTTACTTAGCAGATATCATAGATTTATTTTATGATGTGCATAAATTAATTCGAATATAATTATTATAAAAAAAAAAAATGTATACTTCCAGATTATCCTACATTAGCGACCTCCTCGTGGATTTGTTAATATTCAGAACGGTCCACAAATAAATTATATATTACTATACCGTAGTAACCACTCCATTAGGTACCAATAATAGTAATTTCTTTTTCTTTCTTGGTGACGGTTCGCAGCAGCCTTTTTTCCCCTGTACTCGTGACTACATGTGTTTGTAGCGTAGAGCCTTATCAAGATTCTCAAAGATTCAAGTATAATACGGTGGATTTTCGATCTTCCCTTATTAGTATATTTTATCATCTCCTATACTTTATCCCACACAGGATTCTTGAATCTGTGGGTATCTTTTACTTCTTTCAGACTCTTTTTTCCTCCGTAAAAGAAAAGGACCCTTTTTCCCATTTTCTTGAATTAGTGTTTGTTTGTTTAAAATGGTAAGTGGGGTTGAGAAAAGTGCAAATCTTGGAGCTTTTTGTCAGTCAGAGAAGAAGAAAGAGAAAGACAAGAAAAAGAAGATGAAGGTGAAGAAGGAGAAGGAGGAGGAAAGTGTCGGGAAGAAGATAACTATTGGTGTTTGTGTAATGGAAAAGAAGGTGAAATGCGGCTCCGAGGTTCTGTTTTATGTTTTGGTTGCAATTGCAGAGCATGCACCATTACCAGTCTACTAGTTATTAGCTTTCCAGCAGGCAGATATTAGGGACCCCCACACTGATTATTTTTTTCCCTTTGTTTAATGAAATTTAGGTATTTTCAGCGCCAATGGAAAAGATTCTTGAAAGATTGCAGTGTTTTGGGGAATTTGAGGTATTCATCTTCTATACTGATTTTGCAATGTGTATTTTCTTATTTGTGATTAACAGTATATTATCTTTACTTGTAGGTTGTGTACTTTGGGGACAAAGCTATTCTTGAGGATCCAATTGAGTGGTACATCCATTTCTACTTCGTATTTTATGATCGTTATGCATCTTTTCCATGAAAAATCGTGTCTGTCATAAGCTATACTATATACTATGTGTCTTGTTAATTTATTAGTGTACTATGTCATGGTGGCAGCTGGCCGTTATGCGACTGCTTGATTGCCTTCTACTCCAGTGGATATCCTTTGAAGAAGGCAGAAGCATATGCTTCATTAAGAAAGTAAGTTTCATTCATTCTTTGCACCATGCTGTTTTAATGTCTAGGCATGCTCGCTTTCACTTTTGTGGCATTTTGTGTTCTCTGAATATCTATTTTGACAAGCATAGATTTTCTTTAGCATGCTTGCAATATAGGTGTTAGGAATTTTTCTCTGATTATTAGAAGTTCAGCCTCTGTCTATAGCCATATAAAATCACAAGACTTGTCTGTCTGAACATGTATAAACAACAAGCTTTAGGTTTTTGATGTCATAAATTGATTGTCGATCTCCTTCTCTTTTTTAATCTATTGGGGTCTCAAATTTGATAGCACATATACTATGCTTCAGACTTCAGTGTAAAATCTGTTGTTTGTGATTGATTCTTCTGGCAATCTATAAATGATTGGCTGGCAGATCTGAAGCATTTTTTAGTAGTTCGAAGGATAGCACATAATTCAGGACAGACTTCATCAAACAAATTTAAAAAATGAAAATAAAAGGCGTGAGCCTTTTCCCTTTATCTGTGTTGCTCTTTTTTGTTCCTCATTATGTCCGTCTTCCTTTCCCACTGAGATGATGCGCCAGTCTGTCCTCGGGTTTTTCGGGAATTATCATTGATCTGTTTGGCTATCTTTCCTCCTCAGGTAAAATTTTGGTATTTGTAATATTGAAAGAACTGTCTGGTCATATTTCTTTTGTCTAGACAAGGTCCCAAGACCAAGAAGATCTGATACTGTTAGAGTTGTGAAGCTCCAAGGATAAATATCTCTTGCAATGATGGAGTTTGGCATCTTAACAGAAACTTTTTTTTGGACAAAATTCTTTTGTTCTTCCCTGTAAATGTCATAAAGAAATATCTAACACAATTACATAAACCTTGCCATAACAATGCACAACTTATGATGCTATATTATCTCCTCTTTATCAGGCCTGTCCTTGTGAATGAATTGGAACCACAATACCTTCTTCATGATCGGAGGAAAGTATACGAGGTATGTATCAGTTTTTGGTTATTTTTTCCATTCAGGTGAAGCCGAAAAAACTTATGAGTTTGTTTATTTTTTTATAAGGAAGATTCTTGCTGCTCTTTAAAAAATCTCCTTTGGTTATTCAGCCTTTACTCTGAGTTATTTGTTTTAATTGTTGGGTTCTTTCAGTGGTATTTGTAATGGCTGAGGTCTGATGCCGTTGTTTCCATTTGCGGCAGTCGTTCTGTTTTCTTAATGCTGAGAGTTATACTTCCAACCATAACAGAATATTTATTATTAGGTGGTAAGATCTTCCAATAATTAGAGTTGGAAGTGTTATAGACTTGAATGTGTAGGGGATTAGCCACAACAATTGTGTTTAGTTTGTTTCCAGTTTTATGCTTGGTCATCAAATGAAACTTCCTCATCTAGATATGTACAAAACTACAAATTACAAAGATTCTAAAGAAGTGCATTGTCTTCTATAAGAGTCAATGAGTATGTTGATTCTGTTTTAGAAAATGTTATGCCATCATATCTGTCTGACTGTTTTGCAATAGTATTCATTTTCTCATTGAACTCTTGCAATATCACAATGATATAGGAATCTGACTAAATTGGACATATGTTCCCAACTATTTTCATTCCAAGCTTTCTTGCTTCAAATTGTTGAGCTCTCCATCTTGGCCTACATGTGAAATGAAGAAGTTGCTTATAAATAGTCCATTGGGTCGGCAACTCTACCCTGGTGGGGGGTGGGTGGGTGGTGCATTTGTTTAAACTGACCTTCTGTAATAATAAAAAATAGTCCATTGGGTTGGCAACTCTAACCTGGTGGGGGGGTGGGGGGGGTGCGGGGGGGTGCATTTGTTTAAATTGACCTCTATAAATTATGCTAATATCTTCCTTTCTGTTTTGATTGGGGAAATTTAGCGTCTTGAGATGTTTGGAATCCCTGTGCCAAGGTATGCTTGCGTTCACAGAGAAGTACCTAACCAACATTTGGATTATTTTGTTGAAGACGATGACTTTGTTGAAGTTCATGGGAATCGCTTTTGGAAACCTTTTGTGGAAAAGCCTGTCAATGGTCAGTCTCTCTTTTTCATGGATGATCAATTTTTCATATTGTTTTGCTCTAGGAGTAAATGTATGTGGTTTGGCAAGCTGCCAATTAGATGAGAAGATAGGACTCATATTCTCTTAGTTCCTTGATAACTAACCACTTTGGTGGTGTCATAAATGTCAGAAAAACAAGATGCCTCTTGGTTAAGATTTCATAGTTGTTAGGTTGTTGTTGTTAACATGCTGTTTTCAAAGTTCAGTTTGGTTATTTTAAAGAATTTTTGTTTACCTTACATATGATGAGCGCTATTAGTACTGCGGCCTTTTTGAACTATGGAATTGTTGTTGATGTTGCCTGCTTGTGAATATGCTGCACTTCTGATAATGTGAAAATACCACTCAGGATGGGAAAGATCAATCTCTTAATTTGCTTTTATGTAGCTGATGACCACAGAATAATGATTTACTATCCTAGTTCAGCTGGTGGGGGAATGAAGGAATTGTTCCGTAAGGTAACATATTATTTAAAAGAAAATTGGAATTGCTTTCTTCCCTTTGTGTATGATTTTTCAACTGCTTCTTGTAAAAGTTCTTTGTAT
>JAJONR010013790.1:0-17782 GCA_029582245.1 Solanum etuberosum
AAATACAATTATCTAAGGTGTTTCTTAAGAAAATAACACAATATGATATGATTAATGACACTAAAATATCCAACAATAATAATAATAATAATAATAATAATGGAATTGCGTAAAACAAATGTTGCAAATTAATAAGTCATAATGAAAATGATCATAATTTAAAACTACTAAATCATGCTAAAATAAGTTTAATAAGTATTAGTTATATGACTAAATATTAAAGGAAAATTAAAATTAGATTATGTATTTTAATTGTCTAAATCAATGTAAAACTAAAGAACAAATATTCAATATTATTGTCATTCTTAGTGTTGAATTGATTTTCATTTTGCATTATTATTAATTTGATTTTGATTTAAGCTTTATTATAATTACCAACATCTATGGACTATAATCTTTATTGGATCATTCATACTTCTAAGTTTCAAACTTGAAATAATATATTAAAAGATAAAAACTATGAAAAAGTATGAGAAATATTTAAAAATTATATCAAAATAAACATTTTTATGTATAAAATAAAATTTTAAAATTACATATATAAATTGGATTGTTTTTTTTGGTTAAAATCAAACCAACCCAAATATAGTTGGGTTTTTTTTTCAATACCAAATCAAGTCAAACCAAACCACTAGTCGGATTTTTTTTCCGATTTAATTTAATTTGTGATTTGACTCGATTTGCGGTTCAATTTTGTACACCCCTACTTATGAAATTGCAAGCTTTCTCCAGAGGAAAGCAAGTTACGGATAAAATGCACATCATCCTCTCATATCTCACTTAATTAGGATATCTATACATATATATTATTCGCTCCGTTTCTATTAATATGTCGTTTTTATTAAAAATAAATGTTCTTTTATATTTGTCATTTCACAAAATCAATACATAAATAACAATATTCTTCCTATTTTACCTTTGAGAGTTATTAGCTTTGAAAGTATATGTATTTGACCAACATGAGAAAATAAAGTGATTAATTCATGTTTACTGGTTAAGTAATTAATCAAAATAAATTAATTTATTTTCATTAATCGAAAACTTGAATTCAAGAGAACACTAAATAAGAGTAAAATGGTAAACTTATCTAATTTCTTAAGAAAAAGAAACCTAAAATGGTGACAACTAAATAAGAACGGGGAATATTATTATTGTTTGATCTGTAACATTTTCTAGCTTGTTCTTTTAATTGAAAGCTTGTCAAGAAGGGCGAATTTATAGTCTAAATTAAAATGAGGCATATAAATTTGTGATTTTTTTATAAAATTAAATATTTTGTGTATATATTTTCTGAAATAGTATAATATTTATTTACTGATATCTATGCTATAAGAAAACTAAATGGTGAATTGGTTAAATGTTACGTTATTTACTTATAAAATTAGTGATCAATTATCACTTACTACATTTCTCCTCCTTTTTTAAACCGTGCACATATATTTTAGAAATCTTAGATTTATCTTGCGAGCTATAGTATTTACTTATAAAATTAGTGATCAATTATCACTTACTACATTTCTCCTCCTTTTTTTAAACCGTGCACATATATTTTAGAAATCTTAAATTTATCTTGCGAGCTATAGTAACGATGACGATAAAAATTAGCTAGAAGAAAGTATCTGATATAATGTAAACAATGGGAGAACAAATATTTATAAAAATTAGCTAGAGGAAAGTATTCGATACATGTGGCATATGTTATCGTGATTAAGGATATATATATATATATATATATATATATGATAAGGTTAAAAGATCTTAGATCGTATAAGTACATCTTCACTATCCTTCCTTTCAAGTTCGGTTCAACCCAAATGAGGATATTGAAAGAAGACTCAAATAACTTCTCAATTGAGTTGGATGTATTGGGGATCAATTCATTTTTATTTATGGATTGGTAAAAGATGAAATGACACTAGATTTTTAGAGGAGGTATTATGGTATATATTATTTTGCAGACGACTTAGTATAGATTGATGAGACATGCAATAGAGTTAAAGATATATAAATTGGAGATTTGGAGATAGGTCCTGAAATTTAAAATTCTTGATGTTGAGCATGACCAAAATAGAGTACATGGAATGCAAGTTTAGTGTCGCATTACAAGAGATAAATGGGAAGAGATGATTGATACATTAGATGTTCTCAAGAGAGAAAGTTTAAAGTATCTAGCTTTTTAATTCAAGAAAATGAGGAGATCAATGAGGACGCCGTACGTCGTATTGAAGTGGGGTGGATGAAATGGAGACTCGTATTTGGTGTCATGTGTGTTAAGAAAGTGTCACAGAGACTTAAAGGTAAGTTCTATAGATCTAGTGATCGTCAGACTGACTATATTGTTCGAGATTGAGTGTTGGCCAAAAACTCACGCTTTAAGAAGATGAAGTTAGTAGAGATAAGGATGCATACATGATGAGTGTGTGAACATACTATGAACAAAATGACAACATTAAGAACAAAGATATACATGATAAAATGATAGTTATAGCCTCCTTAGTGGACAAGTTCCAAGAAGTGAGGCATGCACATAAGAGTAACACAAAACCTCGAGTAAGGAGGTGAGAGAGTCTTGACAATAATAGATTTGAGAAAAAATAGAGATAGATCGAGAAAAGAAAAAAGAGAAAAAAATGTAATTAGCCAGAACATGAGATATCTTTACCACAATAATGACATGACTCTTAATAGATGAGCATAAATATCGAAAATTAGAGTAGATAGTTAATAAGTAGTCAAACGCTTTCTTTCTTTCTATATCACGACTCTAGTCCGGAGCACCTATTGTTCCCTTATTATCGTGCTATCATTATGGTATCTTTCCATTTTATTTCTATGACTTTTTTTTATACTTCAATTATTATTTTTACTTTAGTTATTTTTATTATTTCACTATAAGTATTTTTTTAGTTTCAATATTTTTATCATAACTTTTAATCTTATATTATTTCAAATTTATTCTAAAATATTATTTTTTAAACCAAAAATTTATCAAAAATAATCTTCGTAATTCCCATTTCACAAAAATAGAAATAAAATCGATGTACATCTCCCTTTTTTCACATTCCACAAACTATATTGAGCATGTTTGTTGTTTTTATATAGATTCATAATTGATGCGAAAGAGACAAGTTGTCTGTGCCGTCGCATAACGTGAATTCCAAGAATTTCACTCAGCCACAAACCTCTCCGAGTTGAGGGGTCCTTTTCACCAATTTAAATGTCACAAACTAATACTTCATCCTATTCAATATCACAAACTTGTTCCCTATCCTTCAATTTTAAGTGCGTATAAATAGACACTTTAATTTCTATAAGGTTGAACAAATAGACACATGAATTATACGTAACATAACATACATAAGATATCAAGTAGGATGAAAATTGTCATGTAGGATGACACGTAGTATGTGTGTGTCTATTTGTTTAACTTTATATAAATTTAAGTGTCTACGTGTACACACCTAAAATTGAAGGGTATAAATGTGAGTTGAGACCAAGTTAAAGAATATATTTATGTTTTCTATTTAGAGCTCCAAACATAATACGAAATATTAGTTTCATCTTTGAGCTATTAACAACTTTAAAAATATTGTTTTATTTGATTAACTAAACGTTGATGCACCCTTAATCTGTCATATGACATAGCTGGTGGTCTCAAACTTTCGTAAGAGCATGAGATTCTTAATAAAAAGTCAAGAGAGATGTTGAAAACACTTCTAAAGTTGGCGATAATTTAGAAATGTATTTCACTCATGTTACAAAATTGAAATGTATTTAAGTTTAGTTAGTCAAATAAAATGGTGTTTAGGGCTGTCAATAGTTCAGATGAACTAATAATTTGATTTGAACCAAATTTAGGAGTGTTTTCAATACTTATCTCTTTTGTTTATATTTTATGGGTCTCAAAATAAATAGTTTTAACTCATTTCATGGTCACTACTATATGTTTTTGAGAGTTAAGTAAACAAATTCTTCCAAAATAAAAATAAAAACATTTAAAGATAATAATTATCTTAGAACAATTTGTTTTTCCTAAGGCTTATTTTGGAAATATGAAAATTACAAAACAAAGAAAAAATTGGCACACACAAGAATAATATGCTACCACTCTCTTTGTCCAAATTCACAAGACATATTTTTATTTTTAGTTCATAAAATATAGTGAGACATATTTACACTTTAAATTTTTGAAGTGGTTGTGCAGATAAATGAACCCATCCACAAAACTCTTTTTTTTGTTCTCCTTTAGCATGAATTGAACTTTTTGCTTAGCTATTGGAGATCGAGAAACTATTTTGCCCCAACCCCTTTTCGATTTTTGTTCCAAAATCACCATGAAAGTGATTTTGTTAGTGCTGCACTTTCTGCTACTATTCGAAAGCTGCTTTTCTGCTTTTAATTTTCCCAATTGGAAGAAGCAGTTAAAATCTGGCTCTTCTCTTGTGTTCCCTCTAGCTGGAAATGTGTATCCTATTGGGTATTCCTCTCTTTCTTTCTAAAGTATGATTGAAGTTCATAAATTCTTGAAAGGTTGTGTTGTAGTGTCATTTTTCTTCTAAACTATCATCTATCTCTGTTTTCATTAATTTGGGGTTTTTTTGATTGTGATTGAGCTTTGTTTATTCTTGATTGAAGTTCACCAATTCTTGAAAAGTTGTGTTGTAGTATCATTTTTCTTCTAAACTATCATCTATCTCTGTTGTTTTTAATTTGGGGGTTTTTGATTGTGAATGTACTTTGTTTATTCTTGATTGAAGTTCACCAATTCTTGAAGGGTTCTAATTAGTACTGGTTTAGTGATAAGTCATGGATGTTTGTTTAGTGATTATGTATCTAATTGTGCTTTTCAAAGGGAAGGGAGATTTAATCACTGGTTTTGTTTTGTACTGCTTTAGTTAACTGGTACAGTAATACTCATTTTTTTTAATGCTTTTATGGTTTGCTGATTGGGTAGAAATTGAGTGTGTGTGGATTTGGGAATTGGGTTAGAGAAGACGAAGAGGATTACTGTATCATTCAAATGGTATTATCTGGTGCAATGTCCTACTTCATACTTATAATTGTGAGCAATATGAGTTCTAAATCTTAGCTATATGAGAGGAAATTAAATGCAAGTACAAGAGCTGTAGGGAAAGTTGTGAGTCCTGTGATTGATTTGAAGCTTCCAGAAGAGTGCTAAGTGTGGGGATTTTTCTGTGTTTACATGAACTAGTATCGTTATTAATATGTAATTTTATAGGGGTCTTGCGAGCAGGGTGGTGCGAATTCTAAATTAAGCAAGATATTATTATCTATAACCACCAATAACCATGGAAGGCCTAGGTTCAAATCTCAAATAAGGTAAAAAAAAGAGGCCAAAGTCATTTATTCTCCATGTCTAAGTGTTGGTAGGCGGTGAGACTTGAGAGGTAGAGGTAGATTAGTCGAGGTGCATGTTAGCTGCCCAAACATCTTCGTCATAAAAAGACCAAAAAGAAAAGGATTGTTTGTATGTTTCAAGATCTGACATTCATTTTTTTCGCTATTCAAAACTTTGAAATACTCTTAAATTTTCTATATCTGTTCTTTCTTATAAATCCAGGTGGTCTCTTTATGTGCAGGTATTATCAGGTGACACTTGAGGTTGGCCAACCCCCCAAACCTTACTTTTTCGATATAGACACTGGTAGTGACCTAACTTGGCTGCAGTGTGATGCACCTTGTGTAAAATGCAGCCCGGTAAATTACTCCCTTTTCCTTGTCTGTAATTTTAATCTTTGAAGCAAGTCAATTTATCTGATCTTTGTATACCATGATATCGAATCATGTTCCAACCCTTAAGCATTAGTCTATGTTTGTCTGAATATCTGGAATATGCACCTTGCAGGCCCCTCACCATCTTTACAAACCACATAGAAATGTTGTCACATGTAAGGATCCTGTATGCACGTCCCTTCACTGGCCCGAGAACCATCCTTGTCACGACCCTAATGAGCAATGCGACTATGAGGTTGCGTATGCAGATAGTGGTTCATCCTTGGGAGTGCTGGTCAAAGACACATTTCCACTTAGATTCACCAATGGTAGCATTGTTGCTCCTCATCTAATATTTGGGTGAGAAACATTCATAGTACTTGTAGTTGACCTTAAAAATTAACTCGAGAGGCCTTTCTGTTTCTTTCACTTGTTCATTATTAAATATCCGATGCTTTTAATTTATGACCTCCTGATTGAGTTGTCTTACGTAACTTTTGACACCAAGTTGGTGTTTATCAGAGAAAGTTTTTGACTTGCCAAAAAAACTGAATTAAGTCGTATGCTACAGTTGTGGCTACAGTCAAGAAGTGCCAGCTTCTACTCATACACCTTTTACAGATGGAGTTCTTGGTCTTGCCTATGGAAAATCAAGCATCGTATCGCAATTGAGTGGCTTAGGTCTTATCAGAAATGTAGTGGGTCACTGTTTAAGTGGGCAAGGTGGAGGGTTTCTTTTCTTCGGTGATGATGTTCTTCCCTCTTCTGGAATTGCTTGGAGACCAATTGAGCAAACATCTTCGGAGTATGTCCTCTGTTATGTTATAGGGTTAGTATCCGGAGCTTTGGAACTTAATGAAAAACTGATGCATTTCTATGATTTCAGAAAGCACTACTCTTTGGGACCAGCAGAGCTCTTATTTGACAGGCAGGCCACAGGAGTCAAGGGTCTTCCAATTATTTTTGACAGTGGAAGTACCTTCACTTACTTTAGTTCAAAAGCTTATGATATTTTTTTATCTACGGTAAGTTGGGGAAGTGTTGCTATAGTCCTAAATGCTTGATTCTTTTCCGTGCTCTAATAATAATCTGTCTTCAGATAAAGAAGAACATAAATGCAAAGCAGCTGACTGATGCAACGAATGACAAAAGCCTTCCCGTCTGCTGGAGTGGTTCCAAACCCTTCAAATCTGTTAATGATGCCACTATCTACTTCAAGCCATTTACACTGAGTTTCATGAAAGCCAAGAATGTTGAGTTTCAGCTTCCGCCTGAGGCCTATCTTATTCTTACTGTAAGCACCTTTTCAACTGCTTCCTAGGTATTAAATTATGGTTGGATGATGTCAAAGACTGATTTTTGCTCGTGTTCTCTCAGGAGCATGGTAATGTATGCCTGGGCATACTGAACGGTACAGAAGTCGGATTAGGAAATCATAATCTGATTGGAGGTACAAAAGTGCTGCTTAAAATAATACATTCAGAAAATCAGTATTTGACAAAATGAAGAGAAAATTCAGTTCTTAATCTGCATAAATAATCAAGGAGAGCACTAGTTTTTTGAATAGAGTTTGTGTCCAAGTTCTTTGTGCACTTGATCTTTCTAATTCTGTTCATAATTTTCACCGACAGATATTTCTCTACTAGACAAAATGGTGATATACGATAACGAGAAAAAACAGATTGGATGGCTTCCAGTAAACTGCAACAAGCTTCTGTAAACTTCATAAACTCTATTATACATTTTCTTGCTTTTCACATTACGAGGCTAGTACATTATTACTCAGCATTAACTTTTTTCTTTTCATGAACAGCATCAGTCGTGATCATGGTGAAGATTATTATGATACATACCCTGCCAACATAGGACTAAACAAAGGGACATGTCCTGCAAAAGTTTGACTCTTTGAAACAGAACCAGAAATAAGTTGATAAAGTGAAGCTAATGTGGCTTTGATGCCATTTTCTGTAAATGTTTAGAGCAACAAGTATAATTGACAAGTCATTGGGAGTACAAATATATTACTGAAATGTTCCCTATGACCTACACCAAAGTTATTGGGTTTATCCCAAATACATACAGTAGTACAGGTTTAGCCTACATCACAAGATCATCTCCTATCTTTGAAATTTTGAATCTCAGTTAGCTATACACTTTGAGCCCCCGTTGAATCTGCTTCTTATATAAAGTTTGGGCCATCTACAACTGCAATTGAGTTGATGCAATTGGCGTAATACCTGTCGGAAATGGAAACTACATATTAGATATATTGAAAACAATTTCTTGAGGGTTGTATCTAATATAAGTGTAGTGTTGAAAGTTGAAATACAGAATTCATCTTTCAAATAAATAATACTAGTGTTGCCTTTTGACATTTTTGGCTTCTTGAGATCCTAAGTACATTTCCATCTACATTTTAATATGTATTCTTTTGCCATTTTGATATAAAGAAAATTGCAACTTATAGTACAATTGATCTAGTTGAGTAGTTTTTGGATATCTGAATTTTACTTTTAAAAAAATATGGAAGAGATTCACGCATGAGGAAGGAACACATTTCTGAACAGCTCGGAGATGAAGATAATCTTTTCTGGTCTGCTATATTCAGTTATGTTAACAGAGAAAATAGAGAAAGAAATCAAACTTTCATAAGTAAAAATGCAATTCATTTTCATGAATGGAGGGTTTTAAATCATTTTATTATCTTTACCTATGCTTTTACTCAATTAATCATAGGGATCAAATAACATATCTATCTTCAGAGTAAGATAATCAGCCCGTTGGAGAATAATAAGAAAGTATATTTGCTTGAGCTGTGGCAAGCTCACCTTAGATGTCAGAGAGTTCAGGAACTCCCAAGTGAAATGCTATAGAACATCAATCAAGCACTGCATTTTCAAAGAAATAAATGTCAATGTGAGTCCCAAGTGCAAAAAGAAAAATTAAAAATCGTTTTAACAGGTTTTTTCAGTTACAACAAACTATAAAATATTTATGCCCCTTGCAGATCTTCCTGAGGGGAAAACAAGAGGTGAGCCAATGTACTTGGAGAAGGCCATTTGAATATGCCGAGAAGATAACACTCATTGTCTCGACAACCTAATACAACATGCCAATTCATTAACACCTAATACCATACACCAATAAAAACCAATCGGATATCCTCGATATAAATGTGTACTAACTTCTATTGTATTGCTCATGGAAGGCCGAACTGTTTTGGACATGTATATCATAAGAAAAATTGATACCCTCATCTAAAGCAGTTGTAGCTTCAATGATTCCAACATCCTGGAAAGATGATGGATCAGCTGGCCAAGTTCCAGGATGTAATAAATCTAATGTACAGCTGTAGACTTTTGCTCAATGCAACCAAACCCTCGCAGAAAAATAAAAAATAAAAGGACCTATGAATCACTGCACATCCTTGAGCCAAGGGTCTTTCGGAAACAACCTTACTTTCACAAGGTGGGGTGGGGGGGTGGGGGGGTAAGGCTGCGTTTATACCACCCTCCCCAGACTCTACTTGTGGGATTACATTGGGTATGTTGTTATTGAGTTACTGCACAATAACACATTTTTCTAGAAAACAATAACCATAAAGTAGTGAAATAAATAAGTTTTAACCTGCAGTTAAACAGGTAAAAACACATGAATCAACATATTCTGCACAACATTTGAACAAATTAGCTCCCAGCTACACTGCAAAACTACAAGCCAAGTCTTGGAGAAAACTTTCAAAGATGGATTATGAGGATGCCAAAAACTGCATTAATCTTTCAACCCTGAAAATCACCTTTTATGTAGAACTGTTTATGTATCCTATAGATGTCAATCTGTGAGGTTGTTCCACAGGCATGCAGTCATTTGTCACTTAATTATTTATTTAACTTTCAAATATTTGACTTGCTAAGGAGGTTCCTATCTATAGAACCTAATACTGAGAGTACCAAAGTAGTGTCCCTGAAGTGTCTTAAGTTCACTAAATAACCATATAATCATTAGACAGGTTATCTAGGACTGTCTTTTTTGATAGAGCATATATTCCTATGACTCAAAAGTATCCTCTATCCTTCCTAGTAGATGCAAGTTAAGATAGTAATGCCTGCAAGACAGTATGAATAACATATAGCAATAATTGATCTAAGGATTCTTAACAGAACCACAAATAAAGTAGAAAAAAGAACATTTCCTGTTCAGCCAGTCAATCAATAAATTTAGTGCAGAGATTAGAGAGCTCTAACCTTTGCACGACAAATTTTGGTAATGGCCTCAACATGAAGGCTTTGGAGCTCTTTGAGTGCATTAATATCCAAGCCACCCAAATCATCACCCTAAAATTCAATAAAAATGTGATTCATCTTGTAATGTCCAAATAAATGCCGGATTGATGACATTGTGTCTTGAGTGAAGAGTACCAACACACAACAAGTTTCCAGTCTTTAGGCAAGAAGCAATGCTTATAGTTCTTCAAAGTGAAGCGCACAATTTACAGAAAATATAAGTTATCATACTATTCTAAAAGTGGAAAGACCCTAAGTTGAACCACAACATCCATTAAATATTGAACGACCATTTTACCCTTCACCTAAAAATAAAATTACAATGCATTAAATGAGTATTTTGAACTCTACAAGTAAATATACATTTTAGCTAATTCTAATACAGATAAATAAACCTATACATATTGTAGTACAATGAATCAACTTAACGGTAATTAAGTAGCTCACATAGCTAGATGACACGATATGACACTTAGAGCATTTAGCGCATTGTTAAATTATTTTCTTTGTAAAACGAAATGCAAGATCTGAATGCGTTTTTTGCAGAACATAATAGTTAGATGATTAGTTTCACTTTCTCTTTGATTGTTGTGTTAATTTTAAAAGATTGCTACGAAAAAAATAAATAACTCTGTCTAATGAATCTATTTTGTGTTACTCAACGTCCCTTTAAGATAAATATAAAACTAAAATAGAAAAAAGAATCTTCCTTTGAATTAGCTAACATAAGATCAGCATTCAACATCCTTACTTTTTAAAGTTTTAATCTATTACTCAGATGCAAATGTTTTAGGAGTCTTATACAATCTTTTAAACTTTTTATTCATCGACACATTACACACATGAAAAGGATTGTATGATCTTATTTTCCATAAAAAGTTAAACAATTTTTTTACCCTTTAAGCAAAAATTACTACTGTAAAATTTTTCTACAAAGATGGAATCATATATTCTAATAAAAATAAGGTAAAAAGGTGGAATATTAAAGTAGGCACATTAAAAGCAATTCTCTCCACTACTTCTATAGTAAATTGAGTCATTAATTTTCTTATACTCTTTATATGAAAAGATAAAATATAATACTGCATGAAGTTTTTTTAGCACTGGTAAAATCTTTTTGTATTCTCGATTGAACTCATATAATAATGCAGTTAACTCTTTCATTTCTTGTCAGTTTTATACTCTTCTAGAAGTAAGAAGATTTGAACGGTATGCTTATTCACATTTGTGTATGAAACTGATAATGGAACAAGTCCTTTGCTTTTAACAATATGCTTATTCATATTCTTTAACTCTTTAACATTTGTGTATGGGAAATTGATATCAAAAAATGAGATCAATGGAATTGGATTCAAGAATTAGGATTCTAGGTAGAGTTTATCTATGTAATTTTGATAGCTTTTTTTTATTCGCTATCACGTTTTATTTTTTAATGCATAGCCTCAGATGCCTAGAAAATAATTCAATGAACACTTATTTTTCTCATTTTCTTAGCTTAAGGTTCTTACTGGTTCAATAAAACTTACTGCTTTCATAGTTTAACTAATTTTATTCTCTTCAATATCAGAATTCATGCCAAAAGCCTTAATTTTCTCTCCTAGCTAAGGTGCAGGACAACAAAAAATGCAGCTCTTATATTTAGAATTGGAGAAGAAAGACAGATCAAAGTTCTAAGAAAGCAATTATCACCGTTATATTATTTTTTGAATGAAAATTATCACCATTTTACAATTACTTCGTGTAAAATTATAATCATCAATCTTTATATATCCCTTATTAGCACAAATGTGATCCAACTATACAATTTTAGTTAATAGATTATGATGGAATATATATCAATTTATATTATTTCACATTTTGCTAATTGCACCTGCACTATTTAACCTTCAAATATTATTTTATAAGTATCTCACACTTTTACTATTATGTGGTTTAATAATTTGCACCGAATAGCGTGGTATATACATTCAACGCACGTATCCAAAACTAGGCTAACATATAAATAGTTAGTTCTTATAAGTTATAACATGAAAGTTGATATTTAAATTATAATTTAGGCATCCAATAAACAATAATGACAATATTAAACTTAACAACTCAAATCAAACACCATTAAAATGTAACTGCAACATGCCTACAAAAAGATAACCTCAATTAATAAATTGATTATTACTTCTCAATCAATCAGCCAAATAAAGAATTAGGTTAATGCATTTAATTTCATATTTAATTGCTTTAGTTTCTACTTAATTAGCTTCAATTGCAAGGGTCAGTTTTTATTTTCAAAACATCAGCATATAAATCAAGAGCAAAGAACTAGTAAATGAAGAATGGGACAGATGAGAAAGGAAAAAAGAAAACTATTGACATCAGGAAAGAGTAGAAGAAACAAACAGTAGAGAAGCTCAGAAGCAAAAGAAAGCCGAATAATAGTCATTTGATGGAAGTGTTTATAGTTCACAGAATTAGTTAGCTACAATATTCACAGAGTTGGTTAGTTGCATTCCTGATTTCAGTTTCATGGATGGATCTCTTTAATCTTTGATTTAATGTGAAAAATTCACCCACCCACCCTCCATCCCGTGTTTAGCTCTTGCAAAGTTTGTTAAGCAGTTCTTCTTTATTTGAGTTCATTAGAACTCTCAATTCCATAATTTGCTCTACACACACGGTGAGGTAATAGCAAGAAGGTAGCTACTGGAAAAATGCATATTAATCAGAGGCACCAACTTAAATAAGGTGTGGAAATGAGAAAAGAAATACCTTTAATCTTGAAACCAAATCGTCTAGTTCCTTGCACCTTTTCCTTTCCTTATGGTAACGAGCCTTCAATTCTTCTGATGTATCCACAGCAGGAATGTTTTCAAATGTTTCGCTAACTTTTTTATCTTTGGACAAGGAGATGTCATTTCTTGATTTTGCTTCCAAGATATTAGACACGTCTGACCCTTCAAATGAGACAGTCTGGGAAACAGGACCAGATTTCCTCATCTTCCCAACAAGTACCCACATATTGGCAAGCTCATTCTCCATATCTTCTTCTCGCCTCTTTGTTTCATCAAGTTGTTTACGCAGTTCACTTTCTATTTTATCTCTCTCATACAATGCAGCAACCAAAGAAGCTTCTCTTTGGTGTCGCGCATTCAGTTCTTGCTCCAACTCATCCACTGATAAACAATCTTCTGTCTTCCTACCATGTGCATCAGACCGACCTCCATCATCACCATTTTGCTTCATATCAAATGAAACAGATCTCTGACAGCAGCCATTTTTGCAAGGCGCATCTTTTTCAGCAGCAAGTTTGGCATTTGCGTAGGAGAGCTTAGTTACCTCTTCAGCTAAGTTCCGAAGTTCTACTGCTGCCGCCGCCGCTAACTCTTTTGCATAAGAAGCTTCCTCAGCTAGCTTTTGACCGTGAATTTCTAAGGCTTCCTTCTCCTCAATAATTTGCTCTTTCTCTTGTTTCAGGGACTCTATTTCTGCAGTCTAAGAGGAAGAAAAACATGATTATATGTATATATATATATATTATATTACATTACAAAATTTACATCAAAAGCATATCAATTGAAGGAAAGCTTACCTGCGAAAGAAGCTGAGAGTTCAGTAGTGCATCAACACTAGAGTCATTCGAGACTTCGTGCACAAATCTTTTATTTAATCTCATATTACTAGTTTGCGTATTTTCATTCGTAAGTCTCTCTTCATATGAATGAGCCCCAGTCTCCCTTTCAAATTTAGCTTCTACAGATCCCTCCGAATACGCTGCAAGTGTGGCCGCATCATGGTCTACATCCTGCTGCTGGCATGTAAAACTTTTTTCTGATACAAGTTGTTGCCTCAGCAGAAGGATAGTTTCTTGCATCTCAGAATTCTCCATCATCTTCAGGACCAACAATTTTTATTAGAGTTCAGAAGAATGTGACATCTGAATGGCAGATCATAGAAAGACTACAAATCTACCTTCAATTTTAGTTGCTCTTGCAGTACCCTGTTGTCTGCAGATTTAATCTTATCATGACGACAAACTAAATTGAGTTAGTCCAGCAGCATTTAACTAGGTAGTTAATGTCAAATGATTGAGTCTAATACCAGCTCAAAGAGCTGACCATACCTCCAGCTCAAAAGTCTTTTCATTTAGTTGAGTAGCTAGCTTGGACAACGCCTACATTTGAGTGAAGATCAGAATTCAAATGCCATTATGTGATAAGAAATTACTCATGGTAAGAAATTAGACATGGGCTTGCGATGCATCCTGCAACAGATGGGACTAGCATAACCGTTTGTTATTCCATCCCTCTCTCTTGTTTGGTCTAGGAGTTGGACACCTCAATAAATAGGGATTTCCAAAGGGGTTTAAATGATCATGAGCTACTCCATCCATTGCCTTCAAATTTCATGTTGGATGTTCAAATTCTTTACATGATATCAAAGCCAAACACCGGTAAGCCCACTTGAACAACCGCTTTCTCTTTTTCACTTTGGGCTTCTCTCTCTCAACTTAGCCCATCAAGCTATCAATAATGCTCCAGGCACAATCATTAACTTGTTGAGCTCTCCTTTCTCTCAGGCCTGCTTCTGTTGAGCCTCTTCTCACTACTTAAAAAACAAAATCATCCACATGGAAATCCTAACGGGATATCACGTGTAGGAGTGTATTAAAGAATGCAGCATCTGTTCCTAATCGGTAGCTTAGGAATGTATCAAATTCTGCCATTTCTCACAAAAGCATAAATCCATTGCCTTAAGGTCTTGGGTTGGATGCTCAGATTCTTCTGATCCAAGGAATTCTATGATCATTGGGGAATTTATCTCTGAGGAATTTTTTTGACCTAGGTTAAGGGTTATGGTCATTTTAGAAACTGCAAGATTCTTTAAGAATATGCTATAAGAAGAGTACTGCCAAAGATGGAAGTGAAAGATGACAAGAAATGAGCTCAAGAAGATCAAACAAGCCTTCAGAAAGGGATAAGTTCTCTCTCAAATTGGAAGACCAGTGAAACCCACCCCATTATGAACCAAACCAACAAGTGCAAGAAAAGTGAAAGAGTAAAGGATTTACTAGACTTCGCCCAATTCCAAGTGAATCGCATTGGTCATACATCCATCACAACAACGCTCGATGATTCTGGACTTCATCAATTTAGGCCCATTCAGGATTAGGTTCAGAGGTTCACTAGAAGTATGTATGCTCCTATGGAACTCCAAAAGTTTTCTAAATAGATTATATTATAAGTATTTGTGCATCACTTTTTTTTTTCAAATTTACCTGAGATATCTCAATATTGATTGAGCCCTGTGGCATCCTTTCCACTGATCCAACCATGCGTTGCTCCAGAATACGTATCTGGAGCTTTTTTTCTCTTATTTCATCCTTTAGGTTTCGCATTTGCTCCTAATCATGAGACAAATATATAGGCATGATTACTAATATACACATTCAGTATCCATTATATCTGGAAAAATAATATAAAGTTCAATGTTAACAATTTTCTAACCTGAAGTTGCAAGTCCCCAGGGATCTTAACTGCTTGCTCTGATACTCGTTTAAGAGAACTAACACATAATGCAACCTCACCAGCTAGCATCTTCACTTGCTCGTGAAAAAGATCCATTTGATCAGTTATAGTGGTCCCAGTCTGCAAAAGAAGATTGAGCATCCTAGCAGAGTTATAAGCAGAGGACGACTGTAAAATCATTATCCAGAAATTGCATACAAGCTGACAGTTTATTTAGCATAAATTAACCTGACAGAGTGCACAAAAAACATGATTCTGGAAATCATGGCATACTCAAACCTGGAAGCCATTGTGCATTTCCATTTCTAAGCATCTTTAACCTAAAGTGAAATTTTGATCTCACCCTATAGGCACCATAATAAGTTCATTAGCAGTTCTCTAAGCACAGCCTATCATCTCTACCTATTTTTAAAAATCACCTTTAAATCCAACTGCTTCAACTGAAGATTGACCATATGGAAAATGCATTTGTAACTATGTAATCTAACTCTTGCAGCAGAATATAGATGAGTTTGATGCCTTGTGTCACAAATAAAATGTTTGATATGTCCTTACAGTTAATGAAGACGGTAAGGAGGACCAGAGAACACATCTTTTGTCGTAGCACAATAAGTGAAGAAAATCACGGGTTAAGATAAGTAGCGTAAGAACGGGCAAGAGCCATCTTTAAAATTTATAAAAACATAATTTGTATAGAAATAAATTCTTTTAAATATTAGAGGAAAAACTCAAATTAAAGGGTTGGGTGCAGAGCAGAAACCAAGTGGGACATGTCATCTAATTACATCAAATATCCAAGACAAACTAATTTGTACAAAAAGATTTTCAATGTGGATTTCTTCATTCTTTATGTCACATCACCAGAAATTAAAACAACAAAGGAAGAAATTACTGGTGGAAGCCGGCCTCCAGTAGCTGCACTAAACAAATCGCCTGCTTGGGTTCTATCTGGAACAAAATCTACTGCTGGAGCATCATCCCCTCGCTTACTAACAGATCTTCTCCGCCCTTCCTTCACATCACTGAATGTAACTCTACTTTGCAATGACTTCAATGAAGATGCAGGGGAACCACTTGCAGAGCTTTCAGAATCAGCATTTGATGATGATCTAATCAGATTTTCAGGCTTCTGCACCATCAACAATTCATTAGTATATTGTTCTATGAGTCAAATGCCTTCCGTGTGATATCATACCGAGACAGTAAATCATTATTATTTTAAAACAGAGTATTTCTAGAGAAAGGAATTATCATCATAAATTGGCAGAGTTTTTAAAAGACAACTTCTGAGTAAGAATCATTCTTTGCACAGATCATAGTTGAAGGACAAACAGGACAAAATTCTGATACTTAGGAGACAAATATTACAGTGCTATTAGGGGCCGTTTGGTTACTGTATAAGTTGCATTTTATTCATGTATAAAAAGTTGCATTAGTTTTACCATGTTTGGTAAAAGTTTTGTATTAGGTGGAAAAGTCAACATAACTTATACCATGTTTGGTTGGTAGGATTCTAAATGTTGTATAAAAGTTATTCATGTATTAATTTTATACAATGTTTGGTTGTGTTTTTTGTAGTCCTACATAATTAATACCAACATAACTTATGAGGGAATCTATGTATAAGTTATGCAGGGTAGAAGGTGGAATAAGTTATGCAGGTATTAGTTATACATGTATTAAAATAGTAAATTACACATTTACCCCTATTGATTTATTTTTAATTTTTTTCATTGAAAATGTTACCCAACTATGCTATTTTCCTAACTTTTTTTACTTTTTTTTTTTAGTACACGATCAACTTTTTTTTCTGTTTTCATTTGAAATCCAAATGCAATATTTTATTAATATTACAAATTGAATTGTATATAGCGTTATATACTATTAAATATATTTCACTTATTTAATTAACATGTATTATTATTTTGTTTAGGATGTGAATTTATACATAATTCATATATTTGGTATATTAAAACTGTATAAACAATATATACAACATATTGATAGAATATTTACATTATATAAAATAGGATATTATAATGTACTTGAAATATATTAACCGTATTTTATTTTTATAAGTTATAAACATAAGAAAATAACAAAATGAAAAGATAGCGGTCCCAATTAAGTATAGAGGGAGAATTTTCTCTTTACTTTTTATTCAAAAAGAGGGAGAATTTATACTATTTGCTTACTTATTTATTTGTAAGTAATATATATTAATTTACAACAAATTCAATATTTAAT